>APFE031152165.1:0-22620 GCA_000404065.3 Pinus taeda
GGTTTGAATTCTGCAATTGTTCCCAATCAATTTCTTGAGGCATGAGACATGGAAAACTGGATGGATTTTTGCAGTAGGCGGCAAAGCCAGCTTGTATGCTACTTCTCCAATGCGCTGAAGTACTTGATATGGTCCATAGAATTCTGGAGATAGTTTCTGAAAACCCTTGTCTTTGAGTGATGTTTGCTTATATGGTTTCAACCTCAAAAATACCTAATCCCCTTCTTGAAATTGGCTCTCTGAGCGATGCTGGTCTACCTGTTGCTTCATGCGGTTTTGAGCTTGATGAAGATTCTCTCTAAGATGGATGAGCATGGTTGAACGGTTTTGTAGGAGTTGATCCACTGCTTGTACCTTTGAGCATCCCTTGATATAAGAAGTAGGGGAAGAAGGGAGTTGACCATATACTGCTTCATAGGGAGTCATTTTGGTGGTGGCATGATAATTGGTGTTATACCACCATTAAGCCAGAGGTAACCACTGAACTCAAAGATGTTGCTTTTCTGAAGTGAAACACCTAAGGTAGGTTTCGAGACATTTGTTGACGGCTTCAGTTTGACCATATATTTATGGATGATAGGAAGTGCTGAGTTTTAGTTGGGTGCCTTGTAGCCTGAAGAGTTCCTGCCAAAAATTACTGGTGAAGATCGGGTCACGATCGGACACAATAGAAGTGGGTATGCCATGCAATTTGAAGATCTGATCCATGAAAGATTGAGCGACCAAAGTCGGTGTAAACGGATGGGGTAGGGTGCAGAAATGAGCATACTTCGAAAGTTTTTCCACAACCACCATGATGACTGACTTGTTTCCGAACTTTGGAAGACCTGTAATGAAATCCATAGAAACCTCCGTCCATATGGATGCCGAGATGGGCATTGGTTGTAATGTGCATGGTGCTTTGACGGTCTCCCCTTTGTGGCGTTGACAGACATCGCATTCTACTACAAAAGTAAGGATTTCCTTTTTCATGCCTGTCCAAAAAAATGATCTTCTGGTGCGAGAATACGTCTTCTGAAAGCCTGAATGTCCTGCAAGGGGGGATGAGTGCAATTCTGCCAAAATGCGACTTTTGAGGCTAGATGTTGGTGATATTACGACTCTGTCCCTGTAGCGAAGAATCTCATTCTGCCACGAGTAGCCCTTGGTGGGATTTGGATCTGCCTGCAATTGAGAAATGAGTTGGGAGATCCCGGGATGTGAAAACCATTCCCTACGAGCCTCTTCAATCCATTCTGGAATGGGAAGGGAAATTGCTAGCAAGGTACTTTCTTCCTCAAATTGGCGAGATAATGCATCTGCTACCCTATTTTCTTGCCCTTTTTTGTAAACGATCTCATAGTCATATCCCAGCATTTTGGTGAGCCATTTATTTTTTTGTGGGGAGGATAGGCGTTGCTCCAAAAAATATTTAAGATTGTGATGGTCTGTGCGGATTTGTAAACGTCGCCCCAATGAGTAAGGTCGCCGAGTCTCTACTACGTGTAAGATGGCCATCATTTCCTTCTCATAGGTAGATTGACCCAGATTCTTCCCACTTAGTTGTTGGCTTGTGAAGGCCAAAGGTCGACCTTCCTGCATTAAAACTGCCCCAATACCTATACCCGAAGCATCACATTCAATGACAAAAGATTTGGTGAAATCCGGTAGTGCAAAGACTGGAGTGGAACACATGGCATTTTTGAGAGCTGTAAATGCCTGCTGTGCATCCTCATTCCAGAAGAATGAATTTTTCTTCAGGAGTTGCGTGAGGGGCTTCGCTATGCAACCATAATTGCGGACGAATTTGCGATAATAGCTTGTGAGACCCAAAAATCCTCTTAGGCTCTTCAAAATCTTAGGTTGAGGCCAATCTTGCATTGCTTGGATCTTTTTGGGGTCCACCTTGACACCTGCACGCCCCACAATGTGGCCCAAATACTCAACTTCTTCCATGCCAAATGAACACTTGGACATCTTAGCAAATAATTGATGCTTGCAAAGCAGTTGCAAAAGTAGATCTACATGTTGAAGATGTGCAGCCCAAGTGCAACTATAGATGAGGATGTCATCGAAGAAGACAAGAACGAATTTCCTGAGATATGGTTTGAGAAGATGGTTCATAAGGCTCTGAAAAGTAGATGGGGCATTACAAAGACCGAATGGCATGACCAAGAACTAATAATGGCCTTCATGAGTTCGGAAAGCAGTCTTTGGAATGTCGACTTCCTTCATGCGAATTTGGTGGTAGCCTGAGTGAAGACCCAACTTAGTGAAGAATTGAGCCCCATTGAGCTCATCTAGCAAATCATCAACCACCAGGATGGGAAATTTATCTTTGACTGTCAACTTATTGAGGGCCCTGAAGTCTAGACACATTCGCCATTCCCCATCTTTCTTGAGTACCATGACCACTGGTGATGAATAAGGACTAATTCTGGGACGTATGACACCTCCTTCCAAAAGTTCCTTGATTATTTTTTCTATTTCATTCTTTTGGGTGAACGAATATGTGTAGGGGCACACATTTGGGGGTTGGGCCCCAGGAACCAAGGTGATGCTATGATCATGTTCCCCTCTCGAGGGTGGAAGCTCATGAGGCTTGTCAAAGACCGGCAGATGGTTATTTAAAATTTGTTGCATCTCCGGATGAATCGACAAAGACTTGGTTTCGACTGCCTGGATGGGATTAAATTGAGCTATAACTCCGTGATGTCCCTTTTTTAGCAATTTTTCCATCCTATGTGAGCTAATGATAGAGGGGGCTCCCGACTGGAGTCCACAGAGGGTATGTGTGGAGTTGTTATGCTTAAAACTCATATATAACTCCTGGAAATCCATTGTGATTGGCCCAAGAGTGCAAAGCCATTCAGCCCCTAAGACAATGTCGCACCCACCCATGTGTATTGCAAACATGTGGGTCTTCAACTGATACTCCCCCATTTGAAGTTTGACATTTTCACAGCGGCCTTCACATTTCATTGTGCCCCCATCCACAATTTGGACTTGGAAGTTAGAATCTGCTCATACAAAACAATGCACTGCTTCTGCGACTTTTTGATGGATGAAATTATGTGTACTTCCACCATCAATCAGGACTACTACTGGGCGATGTTTAATAAAACCTCTGATTTTGAGAGTTTGAGGTGAAGAAATCCCTGCTAGAGCATGCACTGAAATAATTGGTTCGTCAGGTATATTGTCCTTTTGGTTGTCTTCTTCTACCGCCTCAGGTTCCTCAAGTGGTGGATCTTCCTCCGATGAGCTGTAATCAGTGGCATCAATTTGAAAAAATTTGGGCTCCTTGCAATTGTGACCTGGGAGTATTTTTCATCACAGTAGTAACAGAATCCTTGCTTTCTTCTTTCGGCCATTTCTACTGGTGACACCTTTTGAACCTTAAGTGTTTGAGTTGTGCTATGAGCCTGAGTTGGGCGACCCTTCGCGGTGAAATTTGGGCGAGTGGCCAAGGCTGCTAACGCACATTCCATGTTACGAGCTACCTTGCAAGCCTCAATCCATGTGGCAGGGTGGTGTAGTTGGGCATGGGATTTTATGGCCTCTTTAAGACCACTGATAAAACATTCCGTGTAGAACACATCTGAGAGACCCCTAGTGCAGAAGGCTAAGGCTTCAAAGGCTGTAATATATTCATCCACTGTGCCATTCTATCGGAGCTTAGTAAGACGACCCAAAAAAGAAGATTCCTAGTCAAAGCAGTCTGTAAGAGATTTTTTGAATTTGTCCCAAGTCCTAAAAGGTGCATTGCAACAATGATGCCATTCCCACAATTTCCACCTTTCATTGTCCAAGTACATGCTCCCCACCATAAGCTAAGTCTCATCATCTAGGATGTTATTCAAATTGAAATACTACTCCATTTGTGCTATCCATGCCACCGGGTGAGAACCATCAAATTTATGCATATCTAGCTTGGGAGGTCTTGGACGGGATTGTTGTTTTTGGGAGCCCCATAGGTGAGGAGAATGGCTAGACTCACCCTCACTGTGCCCATTGCCAATATACTCTTCCTCATGGGCTACCTCGTTTCCTTCGGAATTGCGCTCGGAACTAATATTGTTAGATTGTCAAGCTGTGTTTGGATGGATTGCAAGATTTTTTCAAGTTTTTCCATCCTCTCATTGGCCATCGCTTGAGCTCTAGTTGCTACCATGCACCGACCTGATGCTCTTAAAATTTGGGACCGCTAAAAAATTATTTCACTAAAAATTGAATGATACCACTGTGCTCAACTCATCATCCTGATTCTGATGGGTTAGATCACCAATAAGCGCCACGGGATTTTTTTTTTTTTTTTTTAGAAAACTTCTAACGAATTTTTACTCCTTCCTCAGGAATACTGTAGTCGCCGAATCCTGAAAATGTCAATGTTGTCAAAAGTCCCACGAAAATTATGCTCTGGTATAGGAACCCCACACAACTACTCAGATCAGGTCGATCTAAGAGATCTGAATGGCAGATCAGATAGCTACTGCAGATCTAATGGATCTAATAGATCGGACTGATGTCTGCTGCTACTGCAACCCTTTGCGCGAGTGGATCTGGCCGAGATGATGCGTGATCCCAATATAAAAGGGAGCAATGGTATTGAGAAGTGTCAGGTGCTACAGATCGCAATATACATAAGGGTCTGACAGTAGTACTCGGCCCAATGTTTCAGGGCTCTAACTAAGGAGGATCAATCATACCCTTAGCCGTACAACCCGACTACCCTATCGTACGGGCAAGTAATCTCTCCAAGTGCTGTTCTCGGTGTATTGTAGCAGCAAGACGGTCGACAGTTTATCTATGGCTAGGTTACAGAGGAGCTAGGGGGTTTCTGATATACCCAGAAGGTACGTGGAAGACAGTCTGTACGCGGTTCTGTCTAATGCGCTACTACTCGAAGGGGTACGCACAAGGGTTACAAGGGAGTCCAAAAAACGTGACCACCTCTTGTATTTCCTACGTGCATGCCTCCCCAAATCCGTAGGTTTATGCGCTCAACAACAGATCCCGTGGTTTAAAGACGCTGGAACACGTCTCTAGCCAATATTTTTTTTCTAAGAAATGGAGATCCCACCGGCCCTAGAAAGAGCTATGATACCACTTCTTATTCTTTTAACATGAAAAAGATACCCAAATACAGAATATGCGAAGAAAAATACCCAGGACATAGAATAGTGAGAGTCAACAACAAATATTTTATTATTCAGAGGCAATGTTCACTGGCCTCTTCGAGGGGGCAACCTCCAATAGAGCAGAGCTCGATTCAAAAATAAGACACGATGCTCCTCACAGGGAGACTCTATCCTTTATATATGACTCATACATGTAATACCATGGGTTTTATTAATACCATCTATCTAATACTAGGCCCATTTGCAACTAACTGTGGTCCCGTAATATATAGCGGGTTAACAACTTACAATTATTAATATGGGCTTTATTGACTCTTTATTATGACGTGATCCCACTACATAAATAAGGGGGTTAGGGTGGGACCCTAACAAAGTTGATTTACAAACGAACCCCATTGGGGCTGCAAAACTTTTGGTGTTTCAACTCCTAAGGTTAGGTTTTTTGATGTTTAGGGTTTCCATATTCCTTATTTATGTTAAAAAGAGCCTTTCATGCTCATAATAATGCACTTTTGTTAATGCACCTAGTCATCGCGTCTCTTTTTAGAAATAGAATACCATAATTCAATCGAGTTTGTTTCATTCTACATATTTTTATAGTTTGAACATAATAATACACTTTTGTTAATGCATGTAGCCATCATGCATCTTTTTAGAAATAGAATACCATAATTCAACCGAGTTTTTTTCATTCTACATATTTTTATAGTTTGAACATATTCCATTGATTAATAGAAGTAATATTTGATTTAATAGAAATATACAAGTGTTGGGGCCAAGGACGAAAAGGGAGGAAAAGGAGAAAAAAATTGAAATTTTTTCTGAAGTATGGAGAAATCATGTAGAGGATGGTGGACATTACACATAGTATGCCATGCAAACGTGCGAGAGACTATAAAAACATGTGATGAAAGCTACAAATATTGTAACGTGACAAAAATACTTCTCGATCAATAATGCACTCTCCAGCTATGTGAGTTGGCTAGTTAAGGGTAGCAATGATGATTCTATGTTGTATCAATTGCGACTCAGCACATACAAGGACAACCCATCAATGTGAGTTGGCCTAAGATTCTGGAGAGTTTGATGTTGAAGATTCAAGATTATATAAAGAGTTGTTATTGACTGTAGATGGTTTGGTTTGAATATTGTGATTTTAACTGATCTAATGCTTTTCCATTATCTCGTTATTTTACTGTCGTTGGCTTAATGAAGATACCTTGTATAATGTGCTCAAATTAAGGTTTTTTCTGTCAATGCTTAAACTCTTTGGGTCTTTCCTAGATATGTATTTTGTTAATTGTAATGGTGTTGGTAAAATAATATAGTATGGAAAATTATGGTCTAAGTTATCCCATTTTTGGGTTTTGAGGCTCCTTATTGTTTGTGTTCCTGATATTTGTTGTTAATATAAAATATATGGAGGTGTTTTGCTAGTTTCTCATAGCTCTATTATATTGCACTTTGATATCGATGGCTGAATTAATAATTCAATGAATGAAGGAGTTTTAAAAATGAGCTTTGGGGAGATGTAATAAATTGATATGATCATTAGAATATAGTGTTAATGTGAATGTTTATGTTTATGTATGAATGAACTATGTTTCCTCTATTTTGTGTCCAAATTAGTTTTTCACTCATATAATGGATTCATGTCAAACACTCAATTTTATGGTTAACCAATGTATTTTACTCAACTAATACATCTCGTACTTTACTACGAATATTTCAACTTATGCTCTAAAGGTGTTTGAATATGCTTATGTTTAATGAATATATCTATGATATATGGTGGGTGCAATAGTTTTGGGTGGGTTGTTTTGAACTAGATTCATTTCCATTTTCCCTTTTTCCATGCATAGCCTTCAAAGGTTCTTCCAAACCCATTAGTATACCTCGGGTGAGACCTCACTTGTTCGCAAGTGTTGAAAATGTTAGTATTTGATGGGACTTTCTTGGCTTACATATAAACCCTAGGTCATTGCTATTCAATACCAAATCGTTACGTTGTAAGATTGTATTGAATTGTAAGACAAGAAAACTGAATTTCATTACTCATGTCTTCTAATGATGATAGCCCTCATGGCTTGGCATATTTTGATGGATACCCAATTTCTACCACTAGTGAAGCTAGAGTTCATCACTTTGAGGTTTGGATCTCGTTAATACATTGCAGACAAAAATATCGTCTTTTTAAAGAAGGAGGTGAGTGTATTGTTAGAGATCATAGCAAGAAGATGAACTTATCTCTTATTAGTGTTGATCAGATGAAAAGGCTTGTAAATGCAAGTAAAAAGTTTGTGTTGTTGACCATTAAAGCTAAAGACAGTATTGAATCTAAAGTTTTCATAGGATGTGATTATAAAATCAAACATGAGTTGGTTGAAGTTGTTAACTTATGAAAATATTTTTCAGGAACCTAAAGGATTGCCTCCAAAAATAGGAATCCAACATGAGATTCACTTGTAGTGGGATGCACCACTTCCAAATATTGGCATGTATAGATTGTCAGTTTTGGAGAATGTAAAGATCAAGAATCAAATTCAAGAGATTCTTGAAAAAGGGGTCATCAGGCCCAACACATCTCCTTGTGGGTCTCCTATTGTTCTGGTTCCAAATAAAGATGGTAAGTGGCACATGTGTGTGGATTTCAGAGCTTTGAACACGATCACAATAAATAATAACTATACTCTTCCTCGCATTGATGATTTGCTAGATCATATAAAGGAAGTTGTTTACTTTAGTATGTTATATTTGAGAAGCAATTATCATCTACAAGGATTGTTAAAGATGATATTTGGAAAACTTCTTTCAAGACAAAACAAGGTTTGTTTGAATGGTTTGTTATGTATTTTGGGCTTTTCAATGCATGTGCCACATTCAAGAGAGTTCTGAATCATGTATTATGACCACTCCTTAATGATTTTGTCACAATTTACTTGTATTCTGATTTTTAGTAAAACTCGTCAAGAGCATGTGAAGCACGTGAAACAAGTTCTAGATATCTTGAAAAAGGAAAATTTGTATTTGATGATGTCTAAATGTGAATTTGGGAAAACCTATTTGGTTTATTTGGGTCATATTATGGGATGGGTTGAATTGAAGATCGATACCTCAAAATTTGATGTCATTATGAATTGGCCTAAATCCAACAATGTAACAAAAGTTAGGAGTTTTCTGGGAGCAACCTAATATTGGAGAAAATTTATCGATAACTTCTCATTCATCACAACACCATTACATGCTTTCACAAGTGTGAAGTATGTATTTCAGTGGGGAGACAAGCAGCAAAAAGCCTTTGACAGTTTGAAAGAGAAAATCAGTGCAACACCAGTTCTAGTAGTTTGAGATCTTAAGCAACCATTTAAAATTTAAAATGATGCAAGCGAGTATGCTATGGCAGAAATTTTGATGCAACATGGTAAGCCAATATGTTATCATTATGAACCCTTTACCAATGTAGTAATTAACTATCAAACTTATGATAAAGAGTTGTATGCTTTGGTACAAAGATTGAAGAAATGGAAGCATTATTTGATGGGTAAAGATACGATTATTCATATTTACCATCAAACTTTTCAATATTTACAATCGCAAACCAACCTAGAACAATCTAATAATTTTACATGGATGGGATTCTTACAATAATTTCATTTGGTAATCTGGTATAAGAAAGGTATATACAACAAAATTTCAGATATGCTCTTAAGGCCTAATGCTAATGCATATGTTATTCTTAAGTATAACTCAATCATGCATGAAATTTATATTGAACAATATTCTCAAGATGAAGATTTTAAATATGTTTATGCAACTTTGATTCAAGGAAATCATCTTGAAGAGTTGGATTATCATGTTTATAACAAGTTGCTGTATCATCTTGGCAATTTATGTGCTCCATAGGGTGACAGAGTCAATGTCATAAGGGTAGACGACACTATTCTTATTACTAGCCACTTTTGTGTAGGAAAAATAGTTGCTCAAATTCATAAGTATTGTTATTGGCCTCACATGAATGAAATTATTTCAAGATATGTGAAAGGATGTTCCATGTATGCTAATCTTAAGCCAAGCAATAGAAAATTAGGTTTGTACACTCTACTTCCTATCCATTCTTGTCCTTGGGAAAATACTTCTATAGATTTTGTTGGGGGACTACAGATGTCTAGGAGAGTTCATGATTATCTATATGTTGTAGTGGGTTGTTTCAACAAAATGTGTGTGTTGATTCCATGTACGAAACTGGTTACAACTGAACAAACCATAAAGATGTTCTTCCAAAATGTATGGGTTCACTTTGGGTTACCCACTTATATTATTTATGATCGAGATTCTCAATTTTTTGAGAAGTTTTGGTCAAGTTTATGGGCACTCATGGACACAAAGTTGAAGAAGAGCACACCATTTCATTCACAAACCAAAGAACATACAAGTAGTGAACAAAATAGTAGTGCATCTCCTTCGAGGATATTGTGACAAGCATACTAAACTTTGGGATGAGCATTTGTATTACATGCAACATGCCAAGCATTCATCTACACAAGTATCTCCATTTGAAGCATGTTTTGGTTATTTTCTAAAGTCTCCTTTAGATTTCATCTTTGGTAAGGATATTAAAATAGATGGATATAGTGACGTGGACAAAGCCAAGAATTTTCTTGAAAAAATTTAGTTGGTGCATCAAAGGATACAAGAACAACTGGAGAAAATAAAAGCCAAGTACAAAGCAATACATGATAAGCATAAGGTTGATCATGGTTTCTAAGTGGGAGATAAAGTTTGGTTTTAATTAGCAAGGAAACACTACAAGGTGAAGGTAAGAAACTCAAGCGAATCAAATATGGTCCTTTAAAAATCTTGAAGAAGATTGGTAATAACACTTTCCAATTAGATTTTCCACCTTACATCCACATTTATTCTATTGTGAATGTGGAAAAATTGAGATTGTATCAGAATCCAATTATTTATGATCAAGAATATAATGTTCAGATTCCATCTAGAGAATATTTTTCTCCTGAAAAATTTAAATGAGCTGCAGGAAGACTCAATTGTTGATAGGAGGATAAGGACTCCACATAGAGGTAATGTGGAGTATCTTCAAGTGGGGCTCAAAGGTACCAATCCAAGTAAAGAAAGGTGGATAGAGTCTGAGAAAGTGAGGGACTTGTGCCCTTACTAAATGTTTGAGTAAAAACAAAATTTTTGTGATCAAAAAGCTTCCAGTGGGGAGGAATGATCCAGGGGATTAAAGATATGCTTAAAAATGAAATTACTCAAAATCTCCAAAAACTTGTTTCAAATCACATATCTCGTTGTTATGATTCGAACTCCACTTGAATCGCTTCAATCCGACACCATATGAGGAAGTTATTGTACTCTAAACTTTTTGAAAAATAGTAAAAAAGTCAAATTGCAAGGTTGACTAGGTAGTGTACAACTGCCATGTGGTAGTCTATATGATGACGTCAAGATAACATCATGCTAAGATCATCATCTGACTGGATGTATGGACCAGTCAAGTGGCCTCCTAACATGCAAGCATGTGGCATCCGGTGGTTGGATAGTGATAAGAAAATTCAATTTGGACATTTGAGCCAGTGGTTGGATGACACATGGTCCAATCACGGGGTGCCACAAGGCAACCCATATTGGGCCAACATTAGTTGGGGTCAATCAATATCCTTCGTGAGGATCAAACAATAAACCTCCATCTAAAAAAACTACTACCTAACCAAATAGGCTACAAAGGTGCTTGTTAAAGTTTATGAGTGAATTAATATTAAAGCTTTCCAAATGACAAAGTCAACATATAAAGTGGTGGGTTGGTGGGTCGAACCCCCGAATGACCTGACAACAATGGCTTAACAATCGTGTTATGCACACGGGGGTAGGCACATGATTTGTTAAACCACCATTGTGCCCTCCCATTTAACATGATTTGTTGGCAGGTGGCACCAAAAGGGTAAGGTCGGTCACACGATCACTACAATGATATATAACAAAGAACAATAAAACCGACGTGTGAGGAGGATCGAACCCCCAACCCACTAAAGAAAAAAATAAGGGCTCACCAATTGGGCTATCACTTTTTTGTTTCCTAGTTTCGAGAGAAAGGAGTTTTTTCATAACACAGTTAACATGTAGATTTGGTAAAATAGGCCTAACTTGGTCATTTTTTAGCCTTTCTGAAACAGAGAAGACCCTAGGCAGGAGTTTTTGGGTGTTCTAGATGCAATGGAAGTGTTATTTTTGTAAATTGAGAATTATGTATCGATGTAATCTCATATTTGAGTATATAATATAAAGGTCCACCATTGGAAGCTAGACACGAAGATGTAGCCCAAGAGGGGTGAACTCCATCATCAAATTGTTGTGTTGTGATGCTACTTATTTTCTATTTTTAACTGTTAAAATTAAAAAAATTAACTTAATTTGTGCGTTCTTGCAATCAAGTTCGATTGCCCATAAGACATAAATTAGCTTGTAAAACTTTATATGAAGCCTTCACTTTTATTTTTAGATTACCATGGAGGAAAAAGGAGGAGGAGGACAAAAAGTTTAGAATTTTTCCTAACTATGCAGAAGCCGCATAGAGAATGGTGGACATGGCACATAACATGTCGAGCAAATGTTCAACATACCATGTAGACGTGCGACGAAAGTTGTGAATCTATAATGTAATAGAAAGATTTCCCAGTCAACAATGCGCTCTCCCATTATGCGAATTAAGTAGTTATAGGAAACAATGATGATTTTTTCCTATATGGTAAAGTGATCCATTGCAGCTTGGTACGTATAGGGAAAACTCATTAAGGTGAGTTGGGTATGTGAGCTAGCCAAATATTCTGAGGAATATCATGCTGAAGATTGGATATTATATGAAGATTTGTTGTTGATTGTAGACGGTTCAGTTTGAGTATTGTGATATTAGTTAATATACTATTGTTTTGTTTTGTCACCATCTTACTGTTGTCATGGGATCAATGAGAGAAGCTGATGCGGGAGCATCCAACTTAGCAAATTCATTGTATTTTAGTAGACATAGGGTGTCTTGTGTTTTCAAGGAAGTTGGTTTCCTGAGTATTAAATTAATGTAATTATTAAGGTTTATAGATATTAATAATAGGAATTAATTATATATCATGAGGAATATTGTAAATGTTATCGAATGTAGGAGAACATGAGTGATGATGAGTGATTAGTAAGGATTGAAAGATTTGAAATATTGTAAATCCTATATTAGGAATTGGTTTCATGATTTTGGGAACTAAACAGAATCCTGAGGATTTAGTTAAGTTGTTGAGATCCTCAAGGGATCATTAAGAGATTTTAGGACTTGATGAGTAGATTAAAGATCTCAACCACGAAATGGGTTAAAGAACCTTTTGTATAAGTGTAAGCCTATAAGGCATAGAAGAGGGTTAGCTATCTAGGAGTTAGTAACTGAGTTAGTTATAGAGCTATGGGCAAATAAAGTGAAGTACTAATAGAAGGCCACTGATATAGAAGATTAGGCCCAGAAGGAATTCAGTGTGTAAATATTTACCTATTAATACATAAAGTGTAATTTCTGAGTTTGTGTGGATTGTATTGTATAATTGAATTATAAAATATGCATAGTATCAGAGTATTTGCATAGCACAAGTGTGCAGGGAATTCAAAAAAGAATCTGAGAGAGAAGAAGTGCAAACAGGAGTGTTATGGGTTTCACACAAATGATATTGGAGAAAATCCTTAATGGTTATAGTGAAGGGAGAGCTATAAGATTTCCTGAAACCCAAGGATTTATGAAGGAAGCGTAAAGGCATGAAGAAATGAAGTAACAAAGTGGAGATCGAGATCAGAACAAATGAAGACCATAAAGCAAGAACAAATACACAAGCAGAATGCAGAATGGGCTTGTACACCAGAAGAAACAAAAGAACATAATAGTGCATAACAACAGTTGGATCAATCAGATCAATACACAAGATTGTGTGAGATATACGACTAGGAATAACTCATGCAAAATAAAGTCAAGAAGTAAAGAGATTAGATTAAGCCACGTGTTAGCAGAAGGATGGAGAGGTCTTTGCAAGGGGTAAGCAGTATCTTGCGTGCCCTCAAAGTGGTAAATGATATTCTATAATTTCACGCGATTAGCCTCAATGAGTGACACATAGCACACGATGAAAAGGGAAAACCACTTTTGTCATGCGCTCTCGACCTGATATCAGTCGTGCAAGTATCTACGCGATATTGCACGGCAGCCATTCGATTGGATGGTTCACATTGACAGTGGAGATTGTCCAGGCTAGTTAGGGAGTGGATGACACGAAAACCATTGGATCGGACGAGAGAGATCAACAATGGAGAATTAATGCACTAAGGAGAGCATTGATATACATGCAAAGGTTTGAAGAATGGTGGAAAGGTAAGGTTTAAGTGTGATTTATGAAATGCTTCTATTACATGGGAATTATAATATAAATAAGGGGGATTAATGTATTATGGGTTAAGTTGAGTTTTAGCCAAAGTCTAAAATCCATGGTGTGGTTAATATGCAAGGGTAATAAGAATTAACCAAAGATTATGAAGGATTATGAAGGTTCCTCTCAAAGGTTTATAAAGATCTAGACTTTTATAGTTAAATCAAACGTTTCTGCATAGAGTTTATGGAAGGAGCATTAAACCTTAGTTTAAGAACGTTTTACTGGGCAAGAATATTAAAATTCTTAAGACATGTATATGACATGTCTTTTATATGCATACTGTGGGTATGTGTGGCTTAGGCTACATCATTTGGTATCATAGCCAAACAAGGGAATTCTGTGTGTCAGGTATGTTTTGAAGGTATGTGAAAGGAGATCAGATTTTAAATCTGACAAACAGTAGGTGCATAGAAATAAAGTGTAGGAGAATTTGCAAATGTAAAGGAAAAAGAGAACAATGCATTTAAAGTGCAGGTGAGTGGTAGAACAAGATCATGCAGAGGTCTTGAAGGTAGCGGCATAATAAGGTGAGAATATTGTAGCAACCTAGAGCAAGGAGTGCTCAATTGGTTTTAGAGGAGAGAACCAAAGAGATGCCAAAAGACTAAGCTCAGAGAAGAGAAGCTTAGTGAGGTATCATGTAGCAAGGGGGACTTGTTACTGCAAATGTATTGTTGTAGCTCATGAAAAGATCATAATGTCAATTCCACAGAGGATGTGGGTAGAATTTTTAAGGGATTAAGGAAGCCAGTAAGAGTTTCTGAATGAAAGTAGAATGTGGCAAAACCTTGAAGAATTTCCAACAGAGGTTGGATAAAGAGGATAGTTGTGTTCTTAAAAGGTGCAAATGAGTTGAAGCCTAGAAGGAGAAGAGAGAAGTGATCGAGAGCTTCCATAGAATAGAGAACCATGTGCTTGCCAAAAGACCAAGTACAGAGGAAGTCTTGGTGAGGTAAGTGGCAGCAGGGAGGACTTGCTGTTGCAGAGGCTTTAGTGCAATTCATAGTAAGTGAGTGAGGAACTCATGAAGATATAGGATAAGATGACTACTGATAGTCATAACAGAGGTAATAGACGTTTTGAGGAAGATTACGACATAAGAAAAGTGAAGAAGGAGGACGCGGAGGTAAATGGTACGAGGATGAGTCAAGAGGAGTTGGACAAGGAGATTGTTGAGTTAAAAGAACAACTCGATGTATTAAGGATGCTACTAGAGGAAAACTAAAGACAAGGTTGGGTCTTGAGGAAAAAGGCAATGAAGTGGCATAAGTTATAGAGAAGGCTACAACAGAGGCAAGTGAAGTGGCTGGTGGAAAAACTTAGAGAAGTTGAGTTGGAAATGGAAGTTTCTATTTGTGAAGCAGAACATGGGGATGTTCTCGGTGAAGATGCAGACTTTAGATCTGTGAAAGATCTTATGAATCATTGTGTGAATTGAAGACAACAAGAAGTTTACTTTGTTGAGGAAGGAATTATTGATGATTTTCTGAACTCTTGGACAAATTCGGATCAACAGGAGGATGTAAAACCTTGTATATTTGAATCTAATAATTTTGATGTGATTACAAGTTTTGCAGAGGATGAGTAATATTTTGAAGCTGCCAAAAGTATGGAAGAGTATCTTTCAAAAGATAATTACTCTGAAGTAAAGAATGATGGAGCATGTCTCTAGAATGAGAAAAGTAGTGAATTATGGCAGTAGAAATAATTTAGTAATACATTGATGTTTGAAGCTGTTACAACACAAGAACAATTTATTGTGAAAGAAGGAGATGAGATTCAGTCTAAAGAACTGATATGTGAAGAAACAATTGAGACTATTGAACCTTGTAAGTCTCAAACTGATAAATTCTGTATAAATGCAGGAATTATTAGTGATTATGAAATACTTATGAAGTGTCACAGAGAACCTGAATTAGTAGAGTGTTTGCCAGGAAAATCAGAGTATGATAGTGTGATTGCAGAAGAAGGAGTTCATTACAGTGGCCAAGAGTAGAAAGACATTATTGAAGCAGATGGTTAGGAAGAGAGATTTTCTAACAGTCTCAAGAGTCCTTTAGAGAATTCTTTAGAGAGGAAGAATCATCATACTGATGTGCTGATAAAAGAGGAAAAATTAAAGAAACATACTAAAAGGTTGCCAAAGGAAGAAGAGGCACTGAGGCCTTATGTTTTTTATTTTAATAATTGTTTTGTGAGTGCAGGTTCTGTTACAGATGCTGGAGAAAATTTGGCACAGATGAGTAGCCAAGTAAAGGTGGAAGAGGAAGATTCTGTAGAAGTATTTAATCAATGGAACATAGATATTATGTTGCTTGAAATAATGCTAGAGAATCAAGATTTGATGCAGAAAGAGATAATCATGAAAGAGGAAGACAAATCTCAATTTCAACATTGGGGAACAAAAGAACTTGAAGAAATGCAGAATGTGAAGATGCAAGAGCTAGTGGACAGCAGCAACAAACTGAAGCAAAGAGAAAGAGGTAGCAATAAATGGAAAAGTATGTAATAACCCAAGGATGTGCTGGAGATAGAGGTTGAAGAATTATGGAAATTAATGATGAAGCACTCGAGATGGAGGAGATTGACAACAACAGGAAGAATGATCAAACAGAATTTGATACTGATTGACAATGAGAGGAAGATGAAATAGAAGACAACAAACATACAGTAGTAACAAAGGAACAGAGCATTCAAACAACTACAAACTAAAGTATGGGATCCAAGAGGACATAGGTCGGAAGAACATGATCATAAGATCATGATTATTTTCACCCTGGGGGCCTAATGTAGGAGCGTCCAGATCATCAATTTGATTGTATTTTAGTAGACATAGGGGGTCTTGTGTTTTCAAGGAAGTTGGTTTCCTCAGTATTAAATTAATGTAATTATTAAGGTTTTTAAGTAAGTTTATGAGAGATATTAAGAATAGGAATTAATTAGATATTGTGAGGAATATTGTAAATGTTCTCGAATGTAGGAGAAAGTGAGCGATGTTGAGTGATTAGTGAGGATTGAGAGATTTTGAAATATTGTAAATCCTAGATTAGGAATTTGTTTCATGATTTTGGGGATTAAAGAGAATCCTCAGGATTTAGTTAAGTTGTTGAGATCCTCAAGGGATCATTGAGAGATTTTAGGACTTGTTGAGCAGATTAAGGATCTGAACTAGGAAATGGGTTAAAGAACCTTTTGTATAAATGTAAGCTTAAAAGGCATAGAAGAGGGTTAGCTGGCGAGGAGTTAGTAAGTGAGTTAGTTAGAGAGCTATGGGCAGGTAGAGTGAAGTAGTGACAAAAGGCCACTAATATAGAAGATCAGGTCAACAAGGAATTCAATGTGTAAATATTTACCTATTAATACAGAAAGTGTAATTTCTGAGTTTGTGTGGATTGTATTGTATAATTGAATTAAAAAATATGCATAGTATCAGCGTATTTGCATAGCACAAGTGTGCACAGAATTCAAAAAATAATCTCAAAGAGAAGAAGAGTAGACAAGAGTGTTATGGGTTGATAACAAATGGTATTGGAGAAAATCCTTAATGGTTATAGCGAAGGGAGAGCTGTAAGGTTTCCTGAAACCTAAGGATTTACGAAGGAAGTGTAAAGGCATGAAGAAATGAAGTAACAAAGTGGAGATCGATATCAGAACAAATGTAGACCACAAATCAAGAACAAATACACAAGCAGAATGCCGAATGGGCTTTTACACCGGAAGAAACAAAAGAACATAACAGTACACAGCAACAGTTGGATCAGTGAGATCAATAGACGAGATTGTGTGAGATAGATGACTAGGATTAAATCATGCAAAATAAAGTCAAGAAGTAAAGAGATCAGATTAAGCCACGTGTTAGCAGAAGGATGGAGAGGTCTTCGCAAGGGGTAAGAAATATCTCGCGCACCCTCAAAGTGGTAAACGATATTGTATAATTTCACGCGATTAGCTTAAGTGAGTGACACGAAGCAGACGATAAAAAGGGAAAACCACTTTTCTCGTGCGCTCTCAACCTGATATCAGTCATATCTGCGCAAGTTTGCGTGATAGCCGTTCAATTGGATGGTTCACATTGATGGTGGAGATTGTCCGGGCTAGTTGGTGAGCAGATGACACAACATCCATTAGATCTGACGAGACAAATCAATGGTGGAGAATTAATGTGCTAAGCAGAGCATTGATATATGTGCAAAGGTTTGAAGAATCGTAGAAAGGTAAGGTTTAAATGTGATTTATGAAATATTTCTATTATATGGGAATTATTATAGAAATAAGTGGGATTAATGTATTATGGGTTAAGTTGAGTTCTAACCAAAGTCTAAAATCCCTAGTGTGGTTAATATGGGTGGTAATAAGAATTAACCAAAGATTATGAAGGATTATGAAGGTTCCGCTCAAAGGTTTATAAAGGTCCAGACTTTGGATAGTTAAATCAAACGTTTCCGCATAGAATTTATGGAAGGAGCATTAAACCTTGGTTTAAGAAGGTTTTACTGGGCAGCAATATTAAAATTCCTGACACATGTATATGTCATGCATTTTATATGCATATTGTGGGTATGTGTGGCTTAGGCTACATCAGAATCTTGTATAACATGTTTGGCTTAATATTATGTTTGTTAATGCCTAAGCTCTTTGTGGCTTTCTTGGAAATGTGTTATGTTAATTGTAATGGTGTTGGCTAAATAATATAGTATGGACAATGATGGTTTGAGTTGTCCCCTTTTTTGGGGTATGAGACTCCTTTGTATTTGTGTCCTTCATATTTGTTGTTAACATAAAATCTCTAGAGGTTTTTTTTAGTTTTTGATGGCATTGTTATATTGCACTTTTGTATTGATGGGTGAATGAATGATGGATTTTTAACAATGAGTTCTGGGGAAATGTCCTAAATTGATATACCTGTCATAATATAGTGTTAATGACAATATTTGCGTATGAATGAACTTTGTTTCCTCTATTTTGCGTCGGAGCTAGTTTTGCACTCACACAATGGATTCCTTTAGAAAGCTCACTTTTTTGGTTAACCAATGTATTTTACTCAACCAATACATGTTATAGTTTACTATGAATGTTTCAACCTATGATGTAAAGGTGTTTGAATGTATTTTTGTTTAATGATATATTTGCGACATATAGCAAGTGCAACAATTTGAGGTGGGTTGTTTTAAACTATAGTCATCTTTATTTCTTATTTTCTCTTTCTTCAAAAGTTCTTTCTAACCCATGAGTATACCTTAGGTAGGACCTCATCTACTTGGAGGGGTTGAACATCCCAATATCTAAATAAACTTTGTTGACTTAAATTTGAGTCACTCTTACCTGCCAACAACAATAAATAAAAATTTAATAACATTAAAATTATATATATAATTGAGTACTTTTTAATGTAAAAATTTCAATAAAATATTTTAAAATGATAAAAATAATTACAAAATAATATATTACAATAATATTTTAAGTACTTTTAGATGATAAAAATGGTTGCAATAAAACCTAAATACTTTCAAATATCTACTTCCATGTAATATTGTTCTATAATTTATGCTCGCTTTTATCTAATGACCTTTCAACTTCCCTTTAACACATTTGTTGTCGTGTTTTAATCATATTCTTAACACATTTGTTGTCGTGTTTTAATCATATTCTTAATAAGAAACTTTACTTTATCCATGTAGGGTCTTCATTCTGATTTGTCATACACAATCTTCATGTACATTGCAATTTTATACTTTCATATCCACGCTTTATATTTTTTTAATTATACTTAAATTTATCTTAATTGTATTTTCTTTTTATTATACCTTTACCTATTTTGTGCCTTTATATCAACAATTTCCTATAGTCACCGGATAGTTAATAAGCACCCCCAATCCTGCATTGGTTGCCTTGTATCGTGGCATACTTTTAACGTGCTTTGAAATATATATTTCAATGCATTGTTTCGACATGGCAAAGCGTTATTTTGACACGACAAATAAATAATGCTTATAAATTCAACAATGAGATCTGATTTGAAATATTTGATGAGAAGTCATGTCCTTGCAACCAATACCGAAAGCCCATGTGCATGCATTCTAATATATTAGGGAGTTGTTTATAATGAGATTTTTTGGAGATTTAGGTGACTGAATCCGGCCAAGAAATTGAGGTTAAATCTTGATTTGTTGTAGTTAAAATGGTTTTTTAACTGTATATTTGGATTCAACACCCTGAAAAACCCATGGGAAGCTTTGATTGTGCAGAAACTAGCTCTCAAACTTGGGATTCAAATAAATTACTGCCCATCCACACAAAAAACTTCTAAAAAAATCTCATTATAGACAACTGCCTTGATTAGCCCATTGCCAAGGAAGCGACGTTAGAAGGAATACCAAGTGTTGTTTTTTCATTACAATCAATTAAAACATTTGTGGTACTTTGATCTTCTAATCTGCCTAGCAAGTGGCGTCCATTCGTCTCATGGTGTCGTTAATAACCTCAGCCTCAGACATGGTGTCGTTAAGAGTCTTGCTAGTTCAGTGGGATGCATTGCCGTAAAGACACTCACATAGAAGAATATGAAATAGGCTAACACTTGAGATTGGAATTGGGTTATTTTTGGGATAAGTTACTGACAATTTAATATCAATTAACGGAGAAAACATGAATCACTCTTTGTTTATTATAATCCAGGTAAGCTGGTAATCCTACAGGGCAATACAGCTGCCGGGCATTTATGATGGATTGGCAGGCTGGTCATTTTCAGTCTTAGGTTTTAGGGGACCAGTCAGGCCCACGCTGAATTGTAAGTGTGATTTGAAGGTACATATTGTTTTGAAGTAGTTTTAATTTAATGAGTTGAGGGTGAAAGGTTGCGATTTGATGGTACATATTCCTCTGCAATAATTTTCTATTTAATTAATTGACGGTGAATGATTTTCCAATTGTCAATCCAGAGTCCCTTCAATTAAAAGGGCCCCCTTATATTCTTACAACGATGCTCTGCAGAAACATTTTTCCTGAAGACCCAACTTACATGGTTTTTGAGGTTTAACAATGCAATTGCAGGAAACCAAATCTAACATTGCACACACTTAAACTGTATCCTTGTAATTTGTTTGAAAGAAGCCATATCAACATAACGTGATATTATTTCGATTTTTTTGTCTAATGCTTTTCACGGTCCCCAAGAAGTGCAGAATCGTTTATCAAAAAGTTCCCAAGGTTTTAATAATACTTCTTCATAACAATTCAAAGCAGCAGACTCGATGATCTTTACAATTAAAACCAGTCATGAGGAATATGACTAGAGTTCATTAAGATATTTCTAGTTTTGTGAATAAAATTTGTTCTCTCGATAAAGCTTCATAGATTATCTCTATTTCAGAGGAATCTCTACTATTCAACTTTACATAATCCTGCAAGCATTCGCGTTGTCATCGCTAAAGAGCGTTGTGTACTGCTCGTCTGTGGGATTAGGGTTTGAAAAAGTGTTGGACTCCACCTTCCGAACATACCCAGCAGGGGCTTTCTTATCATATGCTTGGGCAGCGTAAGGCTGAGCAACCAAGCTGTATGGCACATATGGCCACAGCTCTGCACGTTTCCCAGTGGCCTTCACCTTCTTCAGCACCTTGTTTGCTTCCACGTAACCTGTCACTGTCACCCTCTGCTCCTTTCTGTTTACATCCACAGACCTCACACCTGCAAGTAACACCAACACCAGCTTTATGATAGCTTTCAAGAAAACTGCATTCAATTTTTTTAAGAGAAACCAGACAGGTTTTAGTGGTGCTGCATTCTACAATTCATTATGAGAACATGTGTGTGTCCATTCTAGTCCTCATTTGCATGTTTTATAAATCCACGGTTAAAATAGATTTACACTGATATTCCAAGACAGATTGGATCTCCATACATACCCTTCATAGAAGATACAGAGTTTTTCACTTTCAGCTCACAGCCATCACAGTCCATGAGAACCTTCAGCTCTACAGTCTACAATTGAAAAGTGAGATTAACAATGTTTAGGTTTTCGGATTCAGTGTATACAGGGAAGCCCTACATTACCATTTTACTCTACGTTATTTTATCCTCTTGGAATGATGGGTATGGACATACTGACAACATTGAGATCAAATGAGTATGGGCTTTTATACCTGCATCTGTTTCATCTTTTTGTGCTTCCCACTTCCTCTTCCTCTCAGCAGATCCGAGAGATATTCCAGTGGCCCGGCCATCGTTCGCAAATCTCTGATCTCAAACCAGAAATATTTTTCTTTCTACAATGCAGAAAACTCAGATTTTGCAAATTCCCAGCGTTTGCTCAAACTATAATAGGTAAGAAGAGCAAACTGATCAGACAATACGATGCGAGTTGTAGCCACCAATTTATACACGAAAGATGGCTTTGCTTTAGCTAAATCGAGGAGGATATAGCCCTACGCCTCTGTGATAGCGGTGTCCAAATCAGTTACGCGAGCAACCACATGAGATGGAGAAGCAACTAGTAATGAGGCGTGCAGAATTTCGTTTGCATTGAAATATCTGTGGGCTTCCTTTTTGAATTTAAATATAGAAATCTGGGTTTTCGGTCTTAAAGCACAGAAAGCAAGGGTTTAGGAAAGTAAAAGATGTATAGTTTGTCGACACGAAGCTAGCAAGAACGTGGTTGTCGTGTCAATTATATGAAACATGGAGAGTGGTGGTTCTGTAGGGTCTTTACGGGGTATACCTACGTTATAATTATTGAGCAATACATTATATAAATGGTCTTGTACTTTATACGAAGAATTGGGTTGGTGTGTCAATTATATGAAACGTGGACAGTAGTGGTTCTGTGGGGGCTTTATAGGGTACACCTGCTTATAATGATTTAAAATATCCATTACTTTGAATTGCATTAAAAAGGGGAGGAAAATTATTTTACCCACATTAAAAACGGTGGTATTAAAAGTAGTCATTATAATTTTCTATGCTAGAAGAAAAAAAAGATGGTTAAAGATTGTAAAAAGAAATATTTATAAGTGTAAAAGATAAAATTTTAA
>APFE031152169.1:0-10991 GCA_000404065.3 Pinus taeda
AATTCTTTATATATGTAATATAACTTACATTCCAACTTTGCTAGTTGTAATTAAAATATCTTCGTCCTCTGTGATATTTCATACGTTATAAACCATAACTCTCGCAAATATATAAAATAAATGAGATCTTTCCTAGATTATATAAACCATAACTCGTGCAAATATATATATAATGAGATCTTTCAAATATATAAAATGAATTTGTTGCAATTAAAATATCTCCTTCCTCTGTGATCTTTCATATATTATATAAACCATAACTCTGGCAAATATATAAAATGAATAAGAAATTTCATTAAGCAAATATAAGTATCAAGTTTACATGTTTATGTTTATGTTTATGTTGTGAACCTTGTTAAGTTAACCTATTAGTCATTTGATAGATTATTATTAATATTTATTTAATGAAAGGTTTATATATATTATATATTATATATGATATAGAAAAGAAGTAATTTAATTAATTTGAAAATAGAATATCGCAATTTTGAATTATCAAGTTTATATAAATATAAATATGTAAATATATTAATTTTTTTAATTTTTTATAGCCCAAAAGATATTACTAATTAAAATAGAAATAGTAATGAAGCTGTGAATATATTTATCATTGCAAATTATTTTTCTAATTTATATTAATTTATATAATGTAATATTTATGGTTTTTTAAGTTTCTTAGATATATTTATATTATTGCAAGATTTTATGTTCTAGTAGTGGAAAGAAAGTTTACCATTTTTATGAGTAACTTGGAATGTTCAAAAAACTAGTTTTTGTATATGGCATACTAAAACACTATGAAAAGGATATAAGCATAAAAAAGCTAGGTATAGCTAGCTTGTGAGTAAAATGAGATGCCAAGAACCATGAGAGAATGTAATATTTATGTGATTTGATTGGAAATAAATTGAATGCCATAAAAAATGATTAAGAGTTATAAATAACATTGAGATTAATATGGAAATGCAATAAGACATTAATCACACTAAAAATTCTATATGTGAGAAGATAGTATACCATGACTATCATTTAGCAGTTACATGACAATTTAATTCACCACATAGTAGAGCCAACATCCATTACTTGGTTCTTTATGTAGGGAATCTATACTTTCCATAAAAGAGTTGTGGTTTGTTAGGTGGTAGACCCAACACCCAATGTCTAGCTCTGTTGCAAAAGATAAATACACCAACTACCCAAGGTCTCACTTTACCACTCCAACTTCCTTCAGATTTATTGTGTATTTATAATCACATGAGCAGTCGTCATATAAAGACCCTTGTGTGTCAACAAGAAGGAAGTGATTTGAGTTGAAAAACGGTAATGCAATGAAGAAATTCAGAGAGAAGACAAACTTTTTGACTTGACGCAAAGAGAAATGGGCCCTGGGAAACAAAAGATAGTGGATACAGCAGCACTATGAACAACAATGGAGAAAATAAAATCATCTAATTGGAACAGGGAAAGCAAAAATTACTGTATATTGACTTAAGTGTGGGCGAGCAACATCGCGGAAAATCTTTCCAAAAATTAAGTGGAATTTTGTTCCATTCATGTATAAAAAATTAAATTTAAGTGGAATTTTGTGTCATTCATGAAAGATGAGGAAAAAGAGGGCTCTCATATCAAGTTCGGCGTACGAACAAAAATGAAGAATATAAAATCATTTAAATTGGAAAATTGTAATGGAATGCGAAATTTAGGGAAAGCAAAAATTGCAGTGTATTGATTTGATTCAGTGTGGGCCATTGCGTGGGACATCGCAGAATTTTTTTTTAAAAGTTAATTGAAATTTTGTATAAAAACAGAAGAATACAAAAAAAATTAAAGAATATAAATGAATCTTAGGAAAAGTGAGGATGGCGATGTCTTCACTGCGAGCAACCGCGTAAAGAAAGTGGCCGAAAATCTTTCCAAAAGTTAATTGGAATTTTGTAAATTTTACGGATTTGGAAAAAGAAAGAAGAAGAAGGGACCTCTTGAGTTGACCCGAGAAAAGAGAAAACGTTGAACTAGAAAACCTTTCGGGAATTTCACAGAAATTTGGTTAGATTTAAAAACAAAAAAAAATAAACCGAGTAGAAATTCAATCCCCACTCATACGGAAAACCAGTCACGATAGTAAAACTTGGCATTGGATTTTGATTTTACTATTTTCTTTGTTACGGGATAAAATGTTCTCAAATTTTGGGGTTTTATATTTTTTTCAATGTTTTATTTTTTATTTTTTTTAAATTATTTGAATATTTTTTAAGAATTAATTACTTAAGTGTTTTTAGTTTACACATTTAGAATTATTTAGTGTGGTTCATTATTATTATTAGGACAAGATGCAAAGTCAGATCATGGCACCATGAGGAGAGCCAAACCTTAAGTAATATAAAAAAATAGACTAGATTACGACAGTAAAACCTGGCTTTCGATTTTGATTGTACTATTCTTTGTTATCACATAAAATGAAAGTAAGATTTTGATTGTACTATTTTCTTTGTGATCACATAAAATGAAAGTAAGAAGATCAAGGAAAGTAAGAAGTTCACGAACTTTCCTTGAGCTTTTTACTTTCCTTTTATGTTCTCAAATTTTGGGGTTTTATATTTTTCAAAGTTTTTGTTTGTAATTTTTTTTAAATGTAAGAATATTTTTTGGAATTAATCACATAAATGTTTTTAGTTTATGCTTTTGGAATCATTCAGTGTGATTTATCATCATGACAAGATGAGGAGAGCCAAATTTTCTACAGTTATAGAATAATTGCTAGTTTGACCATATAATAAAATAAATTAACTATGAATGTTAAATAAGTAATATTAAAAATAAACTAGATTATCTAATTAACTAAATACTTATTAAAATACAATTAAAAACTAATAAAACAATAAACACTGGGACAAAATATAAATAATTAGAAAAACAAGAAAATACTAAGTCAAAAAATAATATAGTAAATAAATATGAAAGTAAAATAATAAATAGAAGTTGTCTTTATTGGGACTTTTTGGAAGCTTTTCCGATCGGTTTTCCGATCTAATTTCTCTAAAATCTGGTAGGAATTTATTGAAATCACAAGTTTGATGGGTAAGACTGCACAATCCAAGTGCCCTAAGGGTTTTTGAGGACGCTGAATCCATATTTATAGTAAAAAAGCCACTTTAAATAACCCAAATCAAGATTTAACCTCAAATTTTTCCAACAGATTTGGCACCCGAAAATCCAAAACGTTGCAATAAAGACAACTCCAAATAAATATACTAAACTAATACATAATAAATATTTTAAAAAAACCTCTATATACTAATGAAGAATGTCTAAAAAAATGTAACCTAAATAAAAGGCTAGGACAAAAAAAGACACTAAAAATATAATACATTAATAAAATTATTTAAATAAAGAGAAAATATATATATATATATATATATATAATATATATATATATATATATATATATGGGGAAACAACACAAATACCACTAAATTTTACTCTAATCTTAAATAAATCTACATCAATAAAGAGAAAAAATATATAATAATATTAACAATTAATAACTAAAATAGAATAAAAATAAGAAAGGAGGAAAAAAAAAACAAAAAAACTTAAAATATTAAAAAGAAACTAAAACTAAGCAGAAAAGAGCAGGACCCAACACCTGCTAACCTTCCAACCATCATCACAGTTCAAATTCCCAGACAACTTTTCAATTTCAATAGCTTCCTTGAACTTAGGTGATGGAAATGATCAATTTTTGCAAGGACTTGGGCGTCCTCAATGCAGATATGATGTTTAGTCTTTACTACGTGTTCAGCTGAAGAACATGTCCTCCCATGTTTTATGTCAGCCGCATGTTCATGGGTCCTTTTATTTATGGATCGGCCAGTCTCACCAATGTAGGGAGTACCACATGAACAGGGGATGAGATAAACAACTTTTAAATCCTTGGGGTCCACTTGGTCCTTCACCAACCTCAGGGAGCTCCTAATGGTATTTAGGGGTCTAAAGGTCGAAGAGACATTATGCTTCCTTAGAATCTTAGCAATCTTATTTGTCATCCCTTGGATAAACAAAAGAAGTACCCCGAAGGACCTGTCCTTGGGATGTTTCTTAACCTTCCAACCTTTTTCAGCTTTAAGCAAGGCTCTACAACATTGATCCCGCTTTAAGCAAGGCTCTACGATATTGATCCCTAATGTAACAATTACGAACAAAAACCTTCAAGAGGTGGGTCCTTTCATCATCGAGGAGCTTATCATTAGAACCTCTTAATGCCCTAATGGCTAGGGTGTTGAGAACACCTAGCTTTTGGGCAAGAAAATGATAGGATTTAGTCATCTGTTCTCCTCATTGCTATTTATTCTAGTGCTATGATTTGACTTTGTCTTGTCCTAATGATGAACCACACTAGATGGTTCAGAACGTGCCAACTAAAAGCTCTTTTGTGATTAATTCCAAAAGATGTTCTTCCATTGGATCACAGAAGCCTAAATTCAGAATACAATGAAGGCAATAAAATCTGGAGATCCTTTTAATAAATCTACCATTCGATTTCGATTGTACTATTTTCTTTGTTACTAGATAAAATGCTCTCAAATTTTGGGGTTTGATATTTTTCAAAGTTTTGGTATGTATTTTTGTTTTTAATAAATAAAGAGTATTTGTATGGTATATGGTTTGCAACAAATATATGCATTATAAAGTTAATTTATTAAAAAATTTCAGTGTTTTCTCTTTTCTAATAGAAATATATGATTTTTTTTGAAAAAAATGATATATATATATATAAAATTGAGCAACAACAAAAAAATGGGTTTTGTATGTGAATACTTCACAAAATTACTCCACCAAAATACAAAATCTACAACACTTTACCCTACAAAAACTTTCATGATACTTTAATTGCATGCAATATTGTAAATGTGTAGGGAAATGAAGTGGGAAAAGAATGTAGGAAAAATTATAGATATGCAACACTGTAAATGTGGGAAAAAAACAAAATAGAAAGAGAAATGGGCCATGGGAAACAAAAAAAGAAGAATATTAAAATCATTTAAATTTGAAAATGGTAATGGAATGAGAAAATTTAGGAAACGTGGAATTTGCGGTGTATTGACTTGATTCAATGTGGGCACTTCCTAACGACATCGGGGAAATTTTTTCCAAAAGTTAGTTGAAGTTTTGTGCCATTCATGTATAAAAAAATAAGAATATAAAAACTATAACAAAACG
Organism: Pinus taeda; assembly: GCA_000404065.3. Classification (NCBI taxonomy): domain Eukaryota; kingdom Viridiplantae; phylum Streptophyta; class Pinopsida; order Pinales; family Pinaceae; genus Pinus; species Pinus taeda. The sequence goes on from APFE031152169.1 coordinate 5,221, forward strand.
AAAAAATTTAGGAAAAGGGAGAATGACGGTGTATTGACTTAGGTCAGTGGGGGAAATCGCGCAAGAATGTGGCCGAAATTCTGGTAAAAAGAAAAGGAAAAAACAACCTCTGGACTTGATCCCAGAAAAGAGGCGATGTTGAACTAGGAAATCTTTCGAAACTTCACTGACACTTTCTTTAATTAAGAAAAAAAAAGATGAACCCAGTGGAGACTGGAAAATTTGGATATTACTGAAATTTTGTTTAGTAGTCTTATCCGTGTTCAGTGGATAGAAATTCAATTCCTAATAATATGGAAAAATAAATAAAAGTGAAGGCAATAATTTTGGAGATATTTTTAAGTTAACAAATCTATTATTAGATTGTATTTTTTTTTGGTTTTTTTGAAGTTATGGTAAATTGTAATTTCTTATATTAATGTGGTGAATTTTTTGGTTGTCAACATAACACCAAAAGTATTAAGAGAATAAATCTAGAGATATTCTTACCACTCTACCACTCTAACTTCTTACTACTCTACCACAAGATCCTCCAACTTCCTACCACTCTACCACTCCAACTTCCTTCAAATGATGAGAAGAATAAGAAGATGTATAATCACAGCGTAGATCCTCCAAATTCCTACTACTCTACCACTCCTTCCTTCAAATACAATTAGCCAAGTTTTGTTGTGTATTTATAAAGACCAGTGTGTGTGAACAACAAGGAAGTGATTTGAGTTGGAAAACTGTAAGGCAATGAGAAAATTCAGAGAGAAGACAAACTTTTTGACCTGAATTGGGTATAGGTTGGGTATAGGTTGACTCATGTATACATGTGCTTTCGATAGGGCATAATCACGTATGGGATTTAAAACATTGTTTTTTAGAAAATGTACCAAGTCTGGTAGGGAAGGGTTACCGTAGGCCATATCATAGAGCATCAAATCTACCAAGGGTGGTAAATGGTGCTTTAAAACTAGTTGGGACTTCTTACTGAGGAAATCCCCTGGCATGTTGGCAGGACCGACACCATTAATATAGTGATAAACCCTGACTCAATAAACCAATCTTACCCATACACGAGAAATCCAAAACTTTGCCGGCATCTAAACATCGGTAGCAACATATGAACATTACATGGATTTATGAACCATTACGTCTCAACAACACCTCATCCTCTATCACTCTCAACAATACATGGCTTTAGAATCATAATAGATACAAGAAATCATGTGCACATGATAATCACATATCCTCACACTCTTGACCCTCACAACAACCCAACAAGACAATATTATCAAGCTCTCACACCAAGAAACTCACCACACAGAAGCATACTATTCTCATTCATGCAACACATACTCTCCTTATGACAACAATAACATACATACTCTCAATATAAAACTTCCTGCTTTACTTTTCTTATGTATTTTTTATGCCATTCTATGAAACTGACTAAATATTCGTAGAGGCCATTGCTAGAGATGATGCAAAACCCTACAAAAATGTTCGTGAAAAAAAAGCAAACATGAACCTTCCTTGAGTATGTTGAGAATTCCCATGTGGAAGCTATGTCAAGTAGACAACATGCTTTACTACTTTACCCTAACAAAACTTTAGAGATTTATTAAAACTCTAATACAATCACCAACCCATGCTGATGTATGCAGAACCCGAGAATCATTAATTAGAAGGTTTTTCTACTTGTGTATATAGTAAGAGTGTTGGCTTCGATGACGTAGACGTATCGAGTGACTGATCTAGGTCAACACAATTCTTTGTCATGTGCGCTCTAACCTCTACCATACACTATCCAAACACACTTTACATTCGCATAACCTCTAGCAATGATCTCACTGCCATCACACCATCTTTAGTCACTCATTCTACAACATCAAAAAACACATTCTTTGTCCATGTTCATTCTATAGGTAATGTTTTTAATTTCCAACCCTCTAATCGATACATAACACCATTATTTAAAATTGATTTTCCCAAAGGATCAATTTGGACCCCATCAATGACTAATTAACACACTAGATCCACCATTACCAAATAGTTAATGTATTCATGCCATCCATAATTATTTGGTGACCAGATCTAGTCAATGCGTGACTAAACCAACATAACCAAATCGATCCACTATATGAAGGAATAAATCAAACATTGAATGTGTTTCACTCTTTAACAAGATCCATGCACATCCAACAACAAACACTCTCATGAATAGATCAATATTAAGGCAATCCACTCTCTTTTGGTGACAACTCAACCATAACACCCAGATTAAACAAAATATTCATGGAATAACAACTAGATGATTAATATGTTCACATTTTGATTAGATTAGATAGATAATGCGCTCCACTACATTGTTGCACCAACTTGAAACCAGATCTAGTCAAGTTAACAACAACTAATCGCCATTTTGAACAAGGTTGAGTGTTGAAAATACCAAATCATGCTTTTATTATTTTCCATCATGCCCTTGAAGATCCGATTTATTCATTGGATGATTTTCACAAAATGAAAATAATATATCAAACATGAATCCCTCCCAATTTCCTTTGATCACTCTAGTTCATATAAGAAATGAAAGACATCGCAAATGTCAAGTTAAATTCCCATCACATCTTCCTCTTTTTTGTATGACTAGATTGTTCCTCAATAGAAATCATCCCATAGTTGAATTCTTTATGCACTGGAAAAATGTTCGTTTGATATGAATAAGACAAACTATGTACATATTTGAACTAATTCAATGCATTCAAGCATCCAACCTAAATGCCCACTCCCTCCAAACCTTGGCATAGTAAATATTTAAACCAATTTCTCAACAATAACATTCAAAACCAGTCCATGGACTTGTTCAATGCATATACATTCTATGCTCTTTTTGTCTTCAAACCTCTAACCATTCCTTACACTGATTACATTGCAGGTACAACATACTAGCATGGGCAATATACCTATATTTTATCCCACAAGTGCTCAAAACGCATAGACTAAATCAACAACTTATTAATCTAGTTTCATTACACCTAGTTGGAGGATTTGGACCATATCCATTAATTGAAACACTTTTAAATTAGATCATGGATTTGCACACTCTCTCACAGGGTCATAAAGGAGTATTCAAATAGAGATTGGGGCTTCACTTCAAGTATCAATTTGAGCCACATAAAAAATAATGATTACATCAACAATAGAGCCATCAAAGCACCTTTTGAGGACATGATAAAATGACATATTAAAACCAAGACAAAAATTTTACATCGAGACAATAAAATGATAAGAAAAACTTCCTTTTCTTTGAGGAGCCCCTTGAACTCATGCACTTTATTTTACATGCTCCCCCTAAGACCTAATTGGCTTCAAATATTCATTAAGGTCTCTTTGTGCTCCTTCCTCTCTCAAACCCTAATATGTTGCTTTTTGTTCTAAGGACTAGGCTTCTAGAATTTCTTTTTAATCTTCCTTGATTAAGCTGCTCTTTTTTACTGGATCACACAACTAAATTAGGCATCTTGCAATCTTTGGTTAGATGGCCAAGATTTTCTCATGTAAAACATTTTATGTGACCAAGGAATGGTGGAAAAGGATCAAGTCTTTTATTGATCTGCATTCTATTCTTTTCCTTCTTTGCATTAGTCCTGCATGCAACAACGTTGTGCCTAAAAACATTTCATAAGTAATAAGTGACCATAAAAGGAATTTTTATACTTGATGGTTGATGATGATCTTCCTTAATTGCTAGGTTGAGAAGGTTTCCTTTTTTGCTCCAACTTCAACTGCCTATTCAACTGATATAAATTGATCATTCTTTGTTTATGATCAACTACTATATGTGAAAAACTATGGCAAGTGAGGCACTTTATATCCTCCGATGATGAAGTGAAAGATCTTGTAATTGATAATTATTTTCTTAACTCTCTTCTTGGCTATTGATGTAATTGTTGGCCCCCTTTCTTGCTAGAATCATTTTATTTGAAAGTCCTTTTGGATGTCGCCTTAGATCTAGATTCTCCTTCCTCCTAATTTTTCTTCTTCTCTAAATTGTTTCTCATAGAAACAACCTCAACTTCTAATCTTTCACAATCATTTTCCTTTTATTTAAAATACTTTCTCATTCCTTCTTCAATCCTCCTTCCTTGTTCTATTCGTGTTTTCAAACTAATAATTTCTTCTTTAAAAGCTTACTCTCTTTCTTCAAATATTTGAAGAAGCTTTTTTAGATCTCTATTTTTGTAGAGAGATTTTCTATTTCAGCTAATGTAGAGCTAAGTTGAGTTTGATATCTAGCCTCTCTCTCTCTTCTTGAAAATATACCACTTTGATGCTGGGAGAGAAAATGTCATTTGGTTGATCACTTTCCTTTTAAGGGGCCTTTTTCTTCTTCTTCCTTTTCTCTGCCATTAGTACTGGTTTCTCCTTCATGCAGGGCCTGCAACCTTTCCCAATTCTCCTTTGCAGACTTGAGATCCACGACTTTCTCAAGATCCGGATTATGAAGATTGTCATAAATTGTAAACTTAGCTTGGGCATTCCATTGTTGGACTTGTTTATAGGGGGTTCTTCATCATAACCATTCATCACAGCATTCCATACTTTAGATCCAAGTGCAGATAATTGGGATTTCACCTTCTCTCTCCATTCTTGAAAATTAGCAGGACTAAGCAACAGGGCACTTTGATAACCCATGATTTTCCCATATCCACCTTCCAGCGATTAAGTCGCAATAGAAGGCACCTGCTTTGATATTGATTGTTAGAATCAAATCACTACTAAGAGTGGGGGCGGGGGGAACCGGTAGTGATAACAAACATAATAATTTAAAATATTTTTTTCAAATAATTAGTCAAACATTACACAAAATATCATCAATAGTTTTTATCATGTAAACCACACTAAACAATCAACATAGACATCATATCAAGCATACACATAGGACACAAAGATATATGGTGGAAACCCTCAAGAGGGAGAAAACCACCTTGTTATTGTTGTGTTACTTCTCTTTCTTTTATTATCAATCAATTTGTTTTACAAATGCTAGCCCCAACTAGCTAAGAGCCATTACTCTACAAAAGTTTGTTGGCCACCACCAACTATGAAGCCCCAACTCCCTATCCATTGGTTGCTTGCCACTACCAGCAAGGAGTCACTACTCCTATCTTGGCATGCCACCACTTGTCGGAGGTCCCATCCTCCTCAAATTCTCAGGGCCACATTTTCATTCATTTTAAGGCTGGAACCCAAAGCAAACAAATGAACTTTGCAACACATAAATAAGCCAGCTCCCTTTGCAACACAATCTCAACCTCTGTAATTGTCGCTCACTTCTACAAATATTCAAACAACTTCATTATGCACTATAGCTCAACTAAACTTTAACAATGGCATATCATATTTATGCTAATTTCTCCCTCATTGAGATACACTATATAAATCATTAATTACACACCTCTTCTCTTTATGATAACATCAAATAAGCCCTCACACCAAATACCATGGGAAAAACCCTCGCAATTGCCCATGGTTTAATTTTCTCAAGAATCTTCACCCAGATCTGTAACATATCCTCAATAAAACATCATCATCACACTAGAATATATAGTTTTAGCCATCTACAATAATAACAACACACTTATGATTATGATACACCAATAAACCATGCCAAAACACATATAAAAATTGACATCAATACCAACCAAAGAACATCGTTGCCAATAAAATTTTTAATAACATCACTTTATTTATTTATTAAATATTTTAATCATTTTTAAATA
>APFE031152178.1:0-14304 GCA_000404065.3 Pinus taeda
GGTCTTCGGGTTTTCTGAAATAGCTGCAGTTTTCCATCGTTAATCCCATTTTCCACATAAGCAAGGGTGTTACCTGGCATACATTCAGTTATGATATTTGTACCAAGGTTGCTATGATATAGTGTGGTGGTATGAGAAGGCCATATTGGGCACTGGTGACAAATTTAAATGCTGAGAATCCTATCATATCTGTGAAACGTAAGCTCTAATATGAAAGGAGATAGGCTTCTGTTACCATAGACAGCTCATAACTGCATTGTTCAACTTTTCTCCAGTTTCATGTACAGTAGTAATTCTTATTCCTTTTGATCTTTACATTTTACTCCATTCAAGAGTATCAGAAGCATTATTTATTAAATTTCATTACTCATCTCGATCCATAATGAACTGATCTGGTTATTGACCATGTCTTGCATTTTACGGGTTCCACTTTACAACACTGTTTTCCATGGTTATCAGAATCTTCCTTGTTCTCCCAACCCCAATATGGGTAGAATTGTTAAAGCTAATTCTGAAGAGAAATATTTCTTTGATGGGGGCAAACATATGCCTTCAAGAATCCTTCCTGATGATGAGAGTCTTTTCATGCTCTGTGAAGGTGTGGTTATCCATTACAAGATTACAAATAGTCATTCTTACACTTCCAGCGCTTTCCATGATAGTAATGGTGAAAATTATGGGTCTATGCTGAGAAGGTTAAGATTTGATGACCCTTTGCTTCCAAGATCTCATAATCTTGCCAGGAAGTTCAGTCATACTTCGACAAATGAGCCCTTGTACACTCCACTATTGAGCGGCTCTACTACTATAGAAGTGAATCCAAGCTCCAAGTGTGGCTCAAATAGCTATTCTGGTTTCTTTGAGCATATACCCTTACTGAATTTGGAGAAATATAAGCATGACAAGTTTGGGTTAATAGAAAAGTTATCAGAGCCAACACCATATAAATTTGGACGCATGGGGGTGATTTTGATACATGGATTTGGTGGAGGGGTTTTCTCTTGGAGGTATGTTATGAATCCCCTGGAAAGGCAAACTGGATGCACTGTTGTTGCTTTTGACCGGCCTGGTTGGGGACTTACTTCTTGTCCCAGCAAATCAGAATGGAAAGTAAAAGGACTGCCCAATTGATGTGAACTTGAGTTCCAGGTGAGACCTGGAAGCCATGTGGATTTGAGTGCCATCTCATCAATTCAGAGTTTTAACTATTTTCCTATTTGATTTTTTATCTGCTCTTTCTTGTAATTTCAACCTCACTTTGTTTTGTTTGTGATTGTAGCACTTTTATCCCTTGTATTCTGGGAAAAATATTGTTTTATTTCATTTCCTTTCCTAGAATTTAATTTTAATTGATCTTCTGGGAAATTTAAGTGCTTGATTTAAATATGGCTGGCAATGATTTTCATTATGTTTTCACTGTCCGTGGTAGATATAATTTTGATGCTTCTTGCAGGTTAGTCTGTTATCATCATTTTGTCAGAAGCTGGCATTTTCTTCTGTTGTGCTTATTGGTCATGATGATGGTGGATTGCTGGCCTTAATGGCAGCTGAAAGGTTGTACAAACGGCAAGACATTTCCAATGTGAGTTTCCAGGGTAGTTTGATGACCTGTCACATAATTTTCAAAGCCGAATATGGTATTTACTTATCAGCTTGTTACATAATAGAAAGGATGGTAGGTGAAATGGAAAAGGTGGATTTAGGGACTTCATTTAAATGCTTGAAGATGATTGCATATGAAAAAATCAAAAGAAGTGGGGAATCTCCAAGGGAAATGAATGACAAAAGGCCTACTCTATGTTTTCCATTATGTTAAATTTCGGGTTATCCTCTTCTCTGTGCTGGTGTTGTAGAGTCTGTACAGTAAGGGGCAAGAAAATTCATTGTAATAAGCAGCCCTGTTGTGGGGTATATTCCAAATTCACGGCTAGCTGGATCAGTTTTCTTCTTTGGAACAAGTTTCTTGTGCAAGTGCATGCTTGGCTCTTAGCCAGTATTCTGTGGCCTGGTTTCAGGTGTCCTTATTGTTGTCAAGGCATGCTTGGTTATGGCTTCTTCCGCATTAGGAAGCCCCTCAGCAGAGTCAGGAGGTTTCCAACTTCCATGGAGTATGCTGGAAATGCTCTTGTTGTCTATTGCCTTGGCTCTTGGTCACATTGTGGTGGCATACAGGACTAGATGTAAAGCTAGGCGTAAAATTCATCACTTCCAGCAGCTTGATCCTGAAGCGGTAAGATAGTCTCTGATGGTGAAATGGGTTTTCAAGCTACATATTTGAGGTCTTTTTAGCTTTCTGTAAGAACTGATACTTATATATCTTTGAAAAAGATGCAATGGCTAAGCATTGAACTGCTATTGAGTCCAAAATCTGGAATATATCAATTTTAGTTACCCATTCATCTGGCAAATTTGTAATCTTCTCACACATCTCTTTCACCTCTAGAAGTAGAGAGTCACCAACATCATTGCCTGTCAAACATTCCAGTCAGAGTTGTGGTAGAGCCAAAGGTTCCATAGAAGGACAACCCACCAGTAAAGTTTATATGTAAGCATATTGGTGAACAAGCATTATATCCAAGTCCAGACCTCCTTAACGAATGGCCAAAAAACATGGCCAAGGTCTTCGGGTTTCCTGAAATAGCTGCAGTTTTCCATCGTTAATCCCATTTTATGAACCCTATTTTTAAGATTTGGTGCAATAAGTTTAAATCAATGTTGCAGAAGACTGGGTGTGAGTATTGGGTATTGGGTATGGTATGATTAAGGATGAAACATTTTGAATTACAAGTAGGGGTAGTGGTTATGGTAATTTTCCTTTGTAAAGGGGCTCATCAGCATGTGGGTATGGCCCAGGGGGATAGAAGTGGCCCAGGGGAATAGAACTATGATTTGAAATAATTTATGTATCTCACAGGTTATCTTATTTGTCATATAAAAGCTGCACTGAATAGGGCCTCCAAATGAAAGGAAAAGCCAAATTTCTGCACTCTGAATGACTCTATCTTTCATAGGTCTGCAACATGTACGACCTGCAAAGGAAATAGAAACCAAAGTCTGAACCTTGAAAATAATATGCATGTTAGCTTTGCTATGTTTTCTAGAGTCTAAGGAGCGTTTTTCCACCATTTGAAGACTGCCACATAAGCAAGGGTGTTACCTGGCATACATTCAGTTATGATATTTGTACCAAGGTTGCTATGATATAGTGTGGTGGTATGAGAAGGCCATATTGGGCACTGGTGACAAATTTAAATGCTGAGAATCCTATCATATCTGTGAAACGTAAGCTCTAATATGAAAGGAGATAGGCTTCTGTTACCATAGACAGCTCATAACTGCATTGTTCAACTTTTCTCCAGTTTCATGTACAGTAGTAATTCTTATTCCTTTTGATCTTTACATTTTACTCCATTCAAGAGTATCAGAAGCATTATTTATTAACTGTCATTACTCATCTCGATCGATAATGAACTGATCTGGTTATTGACCATGTCTTGCATTTTACGGGTTCCACTTTACAACACTGTTTTCCATGGTTATCAGAATCTTCCTTGTTCTCCCAACCCCAATATGGGTAGAATTGTTAAAGCTAATTCTGAAGAGGAATATTTCTTGGATAGAGGGAAACATATGCCTTCAAGAATCCTTCCTGATGATGAGAGTCTTTTCATGCTCTGTGAATAGTCATTCTTACACTTCCAGAGCTTTCCGTGATAGTAATGGTGAAAATTATGGGTCTATGCTGAGAAGGTTATGATGTGATGTCCCTTTACTTCCAAGATCTCATAATCTTGCCTGGAAGTTCAGTCATACTTCGACAAATGAGCCCTTGTACACTCCACTATTGAGCGGCTCTACTACTATAGAAGTGAATCCAAGCTCCAAGTGTGGCTCAAATAGCTATTCTGGTTTCTTTGAGCATATACCCTTACTGAATTTGGAGAAATATAAGCATGACAAGTTTGGGTTAATAGAAAAGTTATCAGAGCCAACACCATATAAATTTGGACGCATGGGGGTGATTTTGATACATGGATTTGGTGGAGGGGTTTTCTCTTGGAGGTATGTTATGAATCCCCTGGAAAGGCAAACTGGATGCACTGTTGTTGCTTTTGACCGGCCTGGTTGGGGACTTACTTCTTGTCCCAGCAAATCAGAATGGAAAGTAAAAGGACTGCCCAATTGATGTGAACTTGAGTTCCAGGTGAGACCTGGAAGCCATGTGGATTTGAGTGCCATCTCATCAATTCAGAGTTTTAACTATTTTCCTATTTGATTTTTTATCTGCTCTTTCTTGTAATTTCAACCTCACTTTGTTTTGTTTGTGATTGTAGCACTTTTATCCCTTGTATTCTGGGAAAAATATTGTTTTATTTCATTTCCTTTCCTAGAATTTAATTTTAATTGATCTTCTGGGAAATTTAAGTGCTTGATTTAAATATGGCTGGCAATGATTTTCATTATGTTTTCACTGTCCGTGGTAGATATAATTTTGATGCTTCTTGCAGGTTAGTCTGTTATCATCATTTTGTCAGAAGCTGGCATTTTCTTCTGTTGTGCTTATTGGTCATGATGATGGTGGATTGCTGGCCTTAATGGCAGCTGAAAGGTTGTACAAACGGCAAGACATTTCCAATGTGAGTTTCCAGGGTAGTTTGATGACCTGTCACATAATTTTCAAAGCCGAATATGGTATTTACTTATCAGCTTGTTACATAATAGAAAGGATGGTAGGTGAAATGGAAAAGGTGGATTTAGGGACTTCATTTAAATGCTTGAAGATGATTGCATATGAAAAAATCAATAGAAGTGGGGAATCTCCAAGGGAAATGAATGACAAAAGGCCTACTCTATGTTTCTTTGCTTGGCTTAACAACAAATGAAGGGTTGCAAAGGGCTCGAACAAGTTAGGGAATAATTGCTAAATTTTCAGTTTTATTGGTTTGCTAAACTACAACTCTTTTTTTAATCATAAAACTTATTTCCTTCAATTTTGTCCGATTCTTGGTTGTATGGCCAGGCCGTTCCAGAAATACCACAGATTAGTGAAGAATACAGTCCAGTGACATGGGCGTCGGAAGTGAGTTCCATAGTTGTTGAGGAAGAACTTGGTGTAGAGTTTGCTAAGATCTACAGAAAATTAGCACTCTATGAGTATGTCTAACATAATTGTAGGAATTTGTTTCAGAACTTTGAGCTTTTTTTATTGTGCATCTCTAATTTTGTTACCCCATCTTTAGTTACATAATTTCTCCCAAGAAACTGCAAATTTTTTTAAAGCCCTATTTGACAGTTATGTTGTTCTGTTTTCAGATGGAATCAACACTTTATTCAAGAGCTAAGCACCCCCGCTCTTGGCTCGTAGAATATGAGTTTTCCAACACAATATGCACGGTCCTTCAAGGTTCAGTGCATGACATGCCTTTGGAAGCAATAATTTCTCCCAAGAAACTGTAATTTTTTTAAAGCCCTATTTGACAATTATGTTGTTCTGTTTTTAGATGGAATCAAGCCCTTATTCAAGAGCTAAGAATCCCTGCTCTTGGCTCACAGGATCTGAGTTTTCCAACACAGTATGCACGGTCCTTCAAGGTTCAATGCGTGGCATGCCTTTGGAAGCAACATTGGTCATATTGGAGGAATCCACACTATAATGTTGTGCGATTTTTCTTCACTACAGTTGTTGCCCTACTGTTTGGGACCATCTTTTGGGACCTTGGAACAAAGAGGCTGGACACTCTCTTGACAGGCATAGTAGACTTATTTGCAAAACTGGTCCTGACTCACTTTGACATTTTATTTTCTCCATCATTGATTAGTTTATTGTCTATTACATATTTGAGTCAACAGAGTGACTTAGCATATTGAGAATTCAAAGCATTATATGCGTAATATATCAAAGCATTATATGGTATTTGCATTCACATTTTTTATTTGATCGCGTGAGCTTAGATCTGTACTACAAAAAAAACAGTTTACCCATTGTCAATTTGGTCAACTGATTCACACATTTCGATTTCTGGAACTTCTGTAGATTCACATTCTTCCCAATGATAGCCTTTTCATTTGAAGACCTTGCTTGACTCTCTTTCTCTGGAAGAGCAAGCAGGTTAGCAGGGCAATTTTTGTTTCAAAGAAAGGCAATTTCCTGTACCGAACAGGTTGTTCAAGAGTGTTCATCAATATGTAAGGGTAAGGTATGAATGGGGAGGTTATAATACAACATGCCACATTAAGGAATTTATCAGAGTGAAATGCAATTAGGTCGTTCCTTCAATAGACAACGGAGTGAGAAACTTGAATGAACTACATAACTTCTCTGTAACACATTCTCTCAGAAAACCTTTGTGCTGATCTTGAATTAGGCTCAAAAGCACTGTTTTTGGTTTTTCTTGAAAGAAAATATGAAAAGATTGAACTATAAAGATTGCAATCTATAAAAGTATATAACCTATTCACATCAAAATCTTTGAAAGTATATGATAAAAGAAAGCACTATTCTTTCATATATTTAATAATTTTTTCAGTCATGTTTACTTGTTAGAGAGGAGAGATAATCTAACCTCTGAAGACAATTCTACACCTGGTAGAGAATTCAGTGTCACTCATGTCTCGACACAATAGAAGAAAGGAATGATCCTTCCTTTTAGGCCATTGTCGATGGCTTTTGAGAACATAAACTATTATGTTAACATGCCACTGATATGTGTATCGATAAATCGTTCAATTGAATTGGTAATCTGCGAGTAGCTTGACATACCTAGGTTCTCTTCAATGGAATATTTGGAAATAATGTTTAGTTTCGTAACAGGGGATGAAAAGTGAAGGGTTGGGTCAAAGACAGGCTACAACTCCTTTCCAATGTAAGTGGATCCTTTAGACCAGGTGTACATAGAGCCTTGATGGGAGTTAGTGGTGCTGGAAAAACTACCCTACTGGATGTCTTAGGTCTTAGCACTTTCGCAGATTCCAATTCTTCCAAATGATAACCTTTTCATTTGAAGACCTTGTTTGACTCTCTTTCTCTCGAAGATGGAGCAAGTTAGCAGGGAAATGTTGGTTTCAAAGAAAGGCAATTTCCTGTACTGAACAGGTTGGTTAGAATCGTTCATCAATATTGCTTCCCCGTTGTGGAAGGTCAAGTCAGGGTAAGGTAAGGGTAAGGTGTATCCCATAATGAAAATATATGTTCTTATATCCTTCCATGTCATGGTGTCAACCCATACCTTGCCTTACCTTTAATGAGAATATTTTGGAACTTGAATCTGAAAAGAAATCAAGGGCACCAGTTGAAATCACAAAGCTAAATTCAAGAACTTCGTTTAACTACATCAAGATGCCTGCAAATGATGAAATCATCTGCAATGATCAATTTGCAAGGGAAAGGAATGCGACCCCAAATTACAACGCACAAACATGGAGAGTAGAAACTGAGCAATCAGATGAAGCTATAAACATGAAAGGTGATGCAATCAAGAGAGAAAGGGCACGCCGTAAGAGGGCTATTTCGAAGTTTGAATCACAAATACAACCAAGGAAGATTCCTGAATAGTGAAATGAAGCTATAAAAATGAACGGTTATACAATCAAGAGAAAAAGGGCACGTCATAAGAGGGCTACTTCTAAGCTTGAATCTCAAATACAAGAAAGCAAGTCTGCTGAAGCAGAAAACACATGTTTGGAGATGACATCAAATAAATTAATGGCCATTCTAGACATTATTTACAAGCATGAATTAATGACAATACAATCTGTGTTGCCAAATGCTTCTTCTGAAGCCTCTCTAGAAAAATTTTGAACCTGAATTTGGAAGTCATGCGATGGTGGTAGGTCAAATGCCAAAGGCAGATTCAAGGACAATATTTAGAAGCAATCCAAACATTCTTTACGTGGGGGAGTTAACAGTCACATTGCCAAAAGTTTCCACTATAGCCTCTGCAGAAAACTTTAAGGTGGATATTTTGGAACCTAAACCTAGATGTCAAGAAAGGATGGTAGGTGAAATGGAAAAGGTGGATTTACATTCACTCCCTAAATCTCCATTCACCATATTCATAAATTATCATCTACCTTTTATCCATACCAACACTTCTACCTATCATCCATTTCATTCCAAGCCATATTCTTAACTGCTATAGGATCCTACAGAAGTATGCATCTACAGCTCTTCCGAATGAGAATTCTGGTTATGTCTACAGAAGTTTCCACTTCTAGCATTGGACAGGAAACTTAGGGGGTTTATCAAACAAATTTTGTTCTAATTATAAATGGTCTACTAGAATTTTATGAAGAGACTATATTTGATGGTTTATGTCAAAGGGGCTTTGTTTTTAAGAGATTATTATTTTAGGAACTATGATTCCTAGTTAAGAGGACATGTATTAGGTGAAGAATTTTGATTACAATGTTTCTTTAGTATTGATAGATTTGGTCAAGAATTTTGATAAATTTGAATAAGTTTTGATAAGATTAAATAAAGGTTTTTTTTAACAATTCTAGGATACAATATACTTAATTGGAGAAAATCTTAGGGTGATCATATTTACTTTAACGATAGACTTTATTGAATCTACATTATAAGATTTAAGATTTCAATAAAGTTTATAAGTATGATTAGTGTTTTGTTCAAAGATGTTTCTACTCATTTGGAAGTTAATGACAAGCTATTGATAATGTTTATCTTCAAAGTTCAATCAAACAATGTTGTCTTATTATTTTAGTGTTTTGTTTCATATGTTGAAGCTCCACATTATGTCACAAGAGATATATTTTTAGGGCCCAAGTTTATTCTTACCTAATGAACTATTTTATTTAAAATTGGGTTGTTTTGTTCCAATTTTTTGGGTCTCGACCTTTCTCGAGAAAGGCTCTTGGATACTTGTTAGCTTGGAAAGTTCACTAGGTGAGGTGAACAAATATCTATTTCTTGGGTCAAATGTCGAAGACCTAAGTCATGGTCACTTTGCAGATGATCCCCCTTCCTCACAAGAAAAAGGAGACTTCCTCACAAGAAAGAGGACACTGAGTGTTTAAAAAATGTGATGAAATTCCTAGATATCTTTCATATATCCCTAGGGTTTGAAGATTCCATGGACCAAAGCTATGTCATATAAACAATGCTAACAAGATTCTAAATTAATTAATGTAAGTTGGTTGTAGATTCAATTTAGGTATATCTTTAAATTTCTAGGTATCCCTTTCTTTTTAGGCCCCAACAAAAGAGTTGTGGCAAGTTCTATTTCAATGAAAGGAACAAAATGTGACAAAATAGATTATGAAGCATATGTTCTCGGTAGTTAGACATCAAATTTATATGAATGTCCTGGCTTCCACACATGTTTATTATTCCCTATGCTAGTGTTCCAAGGCCTTGATTTATAGTATATTGGAAAAGGTTATGAGATATTTTACAATCTTAAGCCCAATGCATGCCTTGTCATATAACAATCACATTGCCCAAGATAAATCAACCTCTCAGATAAATTTTGTATCTTTTGGGTGAATTATGTTAGGGCATGTATAACTTGTCATGCATAGCTTCTCTTGAAATCTTCTACACACAACCTTAAATAACTAAGCTCGAAATATCGTCTATGTCAGTGTGATATGATCACATGATGTGTCACCATTGGCATACCACCTAACAACACTGCATTATGCAAATTGTTAGCAACACTATACTCAATGCAACCCCTATTACAAATCTTATAAATTTGTTCTGAAGCCAGCTCATAAATTACTGTGAATTGCATAGCCATTACGTTGCTTCATGTCATCTTATAAAATTTTAATATTCTATCAAAGAGGATATATTGAAATTCTAGGAAGATGCTATATTTGGTGGCGTTTTGACTAGAGGTTTTAATAAATATATTCCCAAGCCATATGATGGATTAGTTAATGTTTACAAATTTCAAGTGTGTAACCCTCGGTGATTTTTTTTGTCAAAGTGGCTTTGTGTTTATGAGATTATTCTTTTAGGAACTCTGATTCCTAGTTAAGAGGAAATGTATTAGGTGAAGAATTTTGATTACAATGTTGCTTTGGTATTGATAGATTTTGTCAAGAATTTTGATAGATTTTGAATAACGTTTTGATAAGATTAAATAAAGTTGTTTTTTAACAATGCTAGGATACAATATACTTAATTGGAGAAAGTTTTAGGGTGATCATATTTACTTTAAGGATAGACTTTATTGAATCTAAAATATAAGATTTAAGATTTGAAGAAATTTTATAAGAATGATTAGTGTTTTGTTCAAAGATGTTTCTACTCATTTGGAAAGTTAATGACAAGTTATTGATAATGTTTATCTTCAAAGTTCAATCAAACAATGATGTCTTCTTATTTTAGTGTTTTGTTTGAGGAACCAATTGTGCCACTTATCATTGACTTCTTAAATGATATTTTCACGAACAAAGATTATGATGCCAATATTTAGAATGGGGATTTCACAATTGTGAGGAACTAATTGTGCCACTTATCATTGACTTCCTAAATGATATTCTCATGAAAAGGATTACGATGCAAATATCATCATGGTCAAACAACAATTAGAATGGAGAATTTCATAAGTGGGGAGAAATTTAAAACTATTATCCATTGCATTGTGAATTAAGGTGATATGAGATTACTTTGTTATGAAATATTTGATTTAAATCATTTACTTTTAAAGGTTCCAAAATCTTAAGGAATAGAATTTTCATAAATCTTTCACTTTAACCTTGAAACATAACATATGATTAAAAAGAAACACCAATAAATAAACAAAATTGTATAAAATTTTGTCTTCTTTCTTCTATACTATTGTTTCTTATCCCATTGCCTTAGGGCATTTCCTTTGCAACATGTGCGTGCAAATGCTAGTTATATGCTCATCGTGTATTAGGGTTTAATTGAGCGAACACTGTATATGCTTAGATTTTATTATTGTATATGCGACCACTGTATATACTCAGTGTTAGATTTTACTAAAGCCAAAATCGACCGTGACCATATACAACTGCCAGGCTTATAAGATTTATTTGTTGCCGGGTCAAAAGGTAGCCAGAGTTCTTTCTTGCCTTCACATGAAGGCCACATAAGGTTCAGTATCCATGACGTCTTCTGTCGCTACTTCGACAATGGAAGAAGGATTTCGAGCAGAACAGTTGCTCCTGATCTCCCCTTTGGATCCCGTCAAGACGTTCAGCTGGCTCATCTTCACAATGGCAAAAGCAAATTTCTGGAAGAAAAGATCCTGATCGTCAGCAAATTTCTTGACAATTGCTTGGGTGCTGGAATGGGTGTAGAGATCCTGGTCGGAGGTGAAGAGTCCCTGTCGGTTCACGAGGTCTACGTAATACTTGTTGTCGAACAGGTTGGGCGTACGAATGTCTAAGACGGTAGTGTTGGTGGTGGTATTGGAAGGGCAGGTGGTATACAGACCCTTGGCGAAGTCTTTATTCAAAGTGCTGTCCTGCGTCGGGTATAGACGATTGGCGAAGGAGCTGCAGTGCGCAATGCCGATGCTGTGCCCACCTGTCATGCCAACTCAACGGTTAAACATCATAACAAAATACTGAAGTTTTTTCAGTGGTAGCTATGATTTCAAAAAAGATTCAGCCAAATTTTGTCCAAAAAATTCAGCGAAATTTTTTCAAAATTTTTGTCCAAATTTCCATTATTTTTCTAGCGAAATTGTGACCTCAATTAGACTTCTCTATTAGAAACTAAAATAACTACTGGAAGTACTGCAAAACCTGAAAGAGAAACGAGGTCTGTGACGTCGAGTTTCTTTTCGGCGAAAGCATTGACGAGGGTGGTCGCATTAAAAGTGGGAGACGGGATGTTGGCAACGGTCACTTCTCGTGTGGCGAAATTCAAGCTGTCCCTGCGCCCCAGAGGCACTCGATACTCTGGTCCTCCAACCTAATGACAGCACAGTGCAATACCTTAAACAAACGGATCGAACTGACCCAAAATGGAGTACAACATAATTAAATAGAAGGGAACTATGATGGCTTACTGCTCTGACCGACTCACGAGCTGCGAGAGCAGTCAAGTCCGCGCAAGAGACAACACCGCTGCAGGCCTTCTCCACATGTTTCTTGATGTCGTTTATTATTTCAAAGGCTTTTGCTCTCAGCGTTAAGTTCGGTGGAGCGTCTTGTTCGCTAGGACCGCTGGCAGAACCGTCCAACAGAACCGATCCGTCGCAACCCTGTAAATGTAACCGAGAAGGTTAGATGCTTTTTTCTATGGATTTTTTTTCCCTTAAATAAAAAAAATGATGGCTCTGGTTGCTAAGAAAATAATTAGAAATTTAAGAAAGAGAATTTATTTTATATAGAAGAGTTTTAGATGAAAATTAAATAGTAATTCATTTGTGGAAGCATTTTGAATCAACAAGTGTGAGTTTATTATTAGGATAAATTGAAGAATCAGATTACATTTGTTGGTTCTAAACTCACAAATGAATTAAGATATAATTTTCCCAGGAAACTCTTCTCTATAAACTTGATATATAAATCTGATAGAGATCACAGAAATATAAATTCAGCAAAATAATTTTAATATATTACATTATTCAAAAATAAACATTACTCAAAAATAAACATGTCTCAATTTAAAATTAGAAATAAAAATCTCATATGATCCATCAAATTTTAATAAAACAATTAATCTAAAAAAATATTTTCATTTACAATACTAATCACAAAAATCTAAAATCTAACACAATAACACCAATCAATCCCACCTAACAACTATCAATCCCTCCACTTAAATAAAAAGATAGCAACAATCCATCCGCACAATAACAACTATCAATCCCCACCACTTAAATAAAGCAGATGCAGTGTTTCTGGTTAAGAGATCAGGTAAGAAGGGTAGGCTATACACACTTCGCAAATTGAACAATTCAGAGTATGTATTTTTCTTAAATTCAGAAAGGTGGACTATTAACACTTAAGAGGAATAAAATTTTAGAAATATAAGCCGTTAGTGATCACGCAGTATCTTTAAAAAAATGCCAATATATTAACTTGATATAAAACTAAGCCATAGTTTAACTAGGTTGTTTTTTCTTTAAATTATGAAAAATTTGGTTATATTTTTATAAAAAAAATTTAAATTTAAATTATAGATATCAAAAATTAAAATTTTAAAGCTTTTAAAATGGTAGGAATCTATTTCTATAATCAAAAACAAAATCAAACAAACCCTATTGCAAAATTTTTTGAAAAAAAAATCGACCACTGTCTAGACCATTCCTCGACCTCCGTAGACTACTCCTGGAACTAAACCGTATTCTCAAAATTTACTATAAAATTTTCGTGCAAAATATAGGTTCAAAATGAAAGTGATGATATTGGAACAATGACTTTTTTTTTAGGGTCAATTTTCAAAATTTTTAAAAATGCTAATAAAACCAAATTTTTATGTCTCAAACAAAGTTGTTTATGAGGAAAAAACACATTAATGTTTTTGGTAGAATATCATTTTTCTTTCCTAAGTATAAATTTAACATGTTGTCAACCATAACATGCTAGATACAGAAGGGATTGATTTTTTTCAACTATAAAATTAAAAAACCATGACATTATGAACAAATTACAACACTAAATGAATTCAAAAGTAATTATTTGTATATTGAATAAAACATACATTATATCTCTAATTTAATATTGCATTATAGATATTTTAAACAATAAAATTTATCATAATTAAGACATATAATCCAACAACATAAAAATGCTTTATAACTTCTCATTTAACACCATATGGAAAACATTAATTTTATTTGAAGATACAATGCATACATCAATTATATAAACTGTCTTAAACAATTATTCAAAATCACTCATATTTTCTTGCACACCATCAGAATTCACATCTTCAGGTGAGTGATTGGATGCTGACGAAGATGTCCCATATTCTTCTCTTTCATCAACTAGTGCCCCATCTGAGTCCACATGCATACCCAACATTCTAGGTTTCAAAATTCTTCGAGATCTACGACTGGTTTCAGCAGACTCCCATGTCAACACTGTTCCTTCTGGTAACAACCTTTTTAGAATCTCTATTGTCTTGAAGCAAAGAGTTCCTCTCTTTGTTAAATTGAAGTCATAAACAAGTATGTCAACATCCTCCAATTGTAATATGTCTGTGCGACGATGATTTATATTTGTACCCTTTCTTTTTCTTTTTCAGCCATTTTTTTTGTCAACTACCATCTCTGGCTTATACACACCATTGAATGGGTGTGTATTTGTGGCATACCAATGTACTTCAACACCTGTAACATCCTCATTTTCTGTAAA
>APFE031152178.1:24833-48191 GCA_000404065.3 Pinus taeda
AATTTTTGTATAAAAATTGTGAATATGACATATCAATTCCAGCAAAAAAATTATCAAAACATGTAGTTTTTTTGTTATATTTATGTTAAAATGGTTATTCTTATGTCCATTGTTAAAAAATATTGTTTTTTAGAAACAGTTATTTCATGTGGATTGAAAAATTAATTAAGGATGTATAAATATGTAGATTATCTAAAATTCAAAATATCGACTTTCTAATTTGAAAATGCAAAACAATAAAAACCACACTACAAAAAAATTAAAATTAAAATAGAAAACAAGAAAATATGAAGAAAACAACCACTTCAAAAACTATCAAATTTAGAAAATAATTATTTACATTTCATACACTAGAAAATTTAAAGTCAAAAAATAGGTCTTTTAAAAAAACGGTGTGATGCAAAATACTCACTTTTTTAAATCAGCATGAAAATCACTACCATTCTAAAATGTAATGTACATAAAAAACATTAAAGTTCCAAAACTATGCTTTAAAAAAAACATGTGTTCTGCATCACCCCTTTTCAAAATCGAGTCATTTTTTTGCTATCTCTACGAAATAGGTAACAGTACCAGTTCTCGTTTCAAAGTTTACATTGTTTCTTGGTTGGGAGTCATATGTATGAAGTCTTTGGTGATAGGAAGGTTAGTGATGATGTATTAAGACAGATTTCTTTTGTAGAACATCTTCTTGTAGATCTTGCCTATATGTCAGGGGGAGCTTGGACAACACAGCAGAGCATAGATTTCAGCATGTACTCAGGGGGCGCATAACCCTGTGCCCTTGATGTCAAAGGGGGAGGAAAGAGCTTGAGTGACTTTGGGTTGCCATCAAGTCCAAAGGGGGAGATTGTTGGCATTATGACACAGGTTTGGCACAAGTTTGGCTCAATGACATAAGTGTTGTCCTTAATGGCAACTCACTCAAGTAGCAGATCACAAGTTCAGGTTCTCAAAATAGTAGAAAACGAGAGATCCACAGGTTCCTGATTGACAAAGCTATGGTCATCGGCGAGTTCCGCAAGTGCGCTGATCAAAAGGTGCAGACATGTTCGCAAGTGTACCAAACAAAAAGTGCGGACGTAAAATAAACACACTTTCATGTAGAGAGAAACACGCGCACATGGGTTGGTCCATGGTATTTAGTCCAACATTTTTTATCCTATGGTTTTGGTCTGTGGTTTTTGCATCTAAAATATTGAACCCAGGTTTTGGGTCCCTACTATTGGATCTCTATGGTTTTAGACCATGGTTTGAGAAAGGCCTAGACTATAAAAAGGAAAGGAGATCATTTGGCTGGACAGATGTGTTGAATATCTTAAGAAGAGCAAGATCTGAAATACTGGTGATCGGTTGGTGAGTTATAGCTGAACCTGAATCAAGGAGAAACCTGAGCATTACAAAACAGATCTACTGATGGGTCGAGATATCTTTGGCGCATGATTAGATCTGTAAATCTGATGGTCTCGGGTATAATTGAAGTCTGATAAATTATCTATACCCATAGGTTCGCAGGCTAGACACAGCGTAGGTGCGGAGGTCCTCAGATTCGAGACAACGTAGATGCGGTTGTCTGCAAGCTAGATACGGTGCAGGTGCGGAGGTCCGCAGGTTCGAGAACAACGCTAGTGTGGAGACCCATAAGCTCGACACAGCGGAGGTGCGGATATCCACGAGTTCTATTGGTGAAGTTGTGGACTTTTCTTAAAATATGTTTTAGCTGATTTTGACTATTACTGCAATGTTCAGGGTTCTGAATAGGTGTCTGGTTGTTGCGTGCTAAGAAATTATTAATTCAGTATTTGTACAAGGAAGTTGGTTGATTGCAGATCTATTTGATGTTTGATTGATACTCATGGATCCAGTCTGAAAATTTATGAAACGAGGTCCCTCGAAGAAAAGAGAAGGTTGAAACCTTCAGTAGATCAGCACCTACGTACTAGTACTTCATCTAGTACAAGAGCAAAGGGGTTTGTAGCTCCCTTCCAAGAGAGTCTGGAGAACGAGAGAAGGTTGTAGCCTTCTGTAGGTTGAGGCCTGTGTTCTGGTATAAGACTGCACGAGTACAGAATCATTGTAAAAAGAAGTTTCTAATTGAAAGGAGATAAAGACATATTGCAGCACATGGTTTTCACCCACATTAGGTTTCTACCTTATATCTTGTGTTCTTTGGTGTGACTGTCTGCTCTATTTTTCCTATTCCTGTTTATTGGTATATGTTTCTGACACACAGATTAATGATCAACATCTGAAGAATAAATTAAATTATAAGTCTAAAAGGTATACACAAGTTTCATTAGTTAGATCTGGAAATGGTTGTATAAATTGGAAAAGAGTTTGATAATATTGATTAACCCCCCCCTCAGTATTATTTTCAACACTGAATTCTAAGGTGTTCAACTATCTTTTCTATCATTTTGTGAGCTGGCTTCATAACAGAGCCTCTTTGCTGACCTCCTAGTGTACCTCCTCTTCTTGTGCAGCTTCCCATGACTGGGCTTGTTGTGGCTTTGCATCACTTGACTCTACATCAAAGTCATATACATCATAGGAAGGAGAAAAGTCAAATTTGGCCGAATAAGACCTCTGACGGTTTATTTGCAGCTCGATGATGTTTCCTTCTTCTCTTTCTTGCTCATTAGGTGATGCTTCTTGATACGGGTAGATTGTTTCTTGGAGCAGAGCTCCACAAAAATCTTTAGCAGGATCATTGACCTCGGGAATATATTCATCATTAAAATGTGTACAGAAATATTCAAACAAAGCATTCAGTGGATATGATCTTTTGCAATAATGATGGAATGCTATATCAAAACATTTTAATGAAGATATCCTACCACGAGGTATTGTTTTGTACCAAATTCTAAAATCATATTCTAAAGAGTACATGAACAATTTTATTCGCGCATACTCAAAAATAATATCTTGTTTCTCCATGCATTCATGAAAATCATTAAGGTGTTGGTTCGGCCTTCTATCTATGTTTCCAATGAATCTAGGAAAATAGGTATTCCATTCATGAAATCAAGGGACATGATTGGGATAACCAGTAATAGAAGAAAAATTTAGTGGAGCAAATTGGTTAGCCAGGAATGCAGGAATGGCCATTTTGAAAACACCCTAGGTGAGTAATTTCAGGTTCAAAGGTAGGGAAAGGTTTTGGCTACTTTATCATTAGAGTGAGTATGAGGCTGCTTGAAAGCCGGGACGATCAAATAGAGATATGGACAGTTGAGTCACCAGCATGTTTAACATAAAATTGAAACATTGGAATTGCCAAGGTGACATATCTTCAACCCACACTTCCCTTGCTTACCTAATAAAGGGAATGTAAAAAGTTGTCGTACCTAGGGAAAAATATTCTAATATGTTCCTGGCAATGATGCCAGAAAGATGTTATCGCTTCTAATGGAACCCGTAGCACAATTGCTTTAGGAGACATGGAAAGCGTCCTAGAGGCAACCTTTGGGTTGATTGTAGACCAGTGCCTAGGACATCTTAAATAGAGGAGTGCATGGAAGATTTTCAATGGGGGCTTTCGATTGCACTCCAATTCTCACATGGTTGAAAGGATAATAAAGGTGGCTTGTTTCAATTAGCCTTCATGAAGGTAAAATCAAGCCAAAACATGGATCTGAATGCTCAGGGGGTAAATCAGACCAACCTTAAAGAGAAATGTCTTGTTTTGGTGGCCGACACACAACAACAGGCAGCTTAATATTGTAGTTGTAGTAAAGGTGAAGAGGAGGAGAGAAAGGAGCGAATTCGATGTATAGGGATGCTTATAATGCAGAATCCTAAACCAAAATGTTCTAGCAAAAATATGGAAGAGGGAGGATATGAAAGAGAGACAAGAGCGGGGCACTAGTTAGGGTTTCAGGCAATATACTAATGGGCACATTTGTATCTAAAAGCTCGAGAAAATATGTTCACATTATAGGTACTTAATTAAACCTGTAGCTAACACAGGTACTGTTGCTACTTGGTAACAAATATATAATCATGAACAAGGGAGAAACTAACAACTTCATAATCATGAACAAGGGATAAACCGACAACTTCATAATCATGAACAAGGGAGAAACTGACAACTTCATCACACTAATTTAGAGGAGGAAAAACATATATGGAATGAGATTACAGAGGAGTAAAAACATACTGCATATTGATCTGCTTGGAATCACCAGGGAATTTCATTAATACTTGAAGGGTCCAACTAACCAGTCCGTTACATTCAGCATGCGTTGCTCTAATCCCTCATGAATAGGCAATTAGAACCAAAATGGAACCCGAGAATTAGGACCACTCGGGTGAAAAATTATGGAACCTCTATTAAGTGTTTTTCCCCCTTATTTATCTAGAAAAGAGGTGGCTTTGAACCAAAATTTTACAAAATATTTGAGCCCAAGGCCAACTATCATATTGATTAGCTATCTAGGCCTACGATGACTCTGCTGCCCAAAATGATTTCCAAGGATTTGATTCCTTTCTTGAAAACAAATAGAAACTATAAACAAATAGAAAAGAGGAAATTTAATGATGATGGAGGAAAATACCGTCCTGTGGTTCCTCAGGCCACATCTCTACCACAATGTATCCCTCTTGCTTCTTGGCCAATTTCTATCGCTTTTTACTTAACTGCCTGAATCGCTCATTCCATAAAGCAAAGAGTGGGTTGACTGTGAGTTGCTTATTACGAACTTGAAGTGGAGAATCTCCTCCTTCGTTGTGTGTCTAAGTGGAGCCCCATGCTAAGACATTAATCTTACTGAGTCCCCATACCTTCATTTACTCTCCGAACATGTGCAACGAAATAGTTAAATTCATTTCTAAGGCCATTGTTGTCCTGGGTTTCTTGTTGCAGAGGTTTCCACAAGATTAGCCCATATCGATCTCCAACTTCTCCACACTTTCATTTAATACCTCAGCTAGCGAGCTATACGCCAAAACATACCCTCGTCGTCCCACTAAGCAGAAGTGAAATAGACATTTTAATGTTCATTGATTTGGGTCATTGATTCAAGCTTGCTGGTATCGCACTCGTAATATAGAGAGGGCCTTTTTACCATATTCCATAATGTTTTTCTAGTAGGCCGGACCCGAAGCTATAAAAAACCATAATATATAAAATATCGCGTCGAAAGGGGCTTTGGTGGAGAAGGAACTAGTGACTTGAGCGATCCCCGATTGCAATATCGCAATCAGCAGGGAAGGACATATTGTAATCTCCAGGGAGAGAACTATCACAATCAACAGGATGAACTTGTGATATCTACGAAGGAGTTGTGACAAGACTTATGCGTTATCGCAATCAACGAGGAGAACTTACGATATCGGTAGAGGAGTGGTGACGAGACTTATGCGATATCACAATGGGCGAGGGGAGACAAAAATTTGCAATATCGGTGGAGGAGGGATTTATGATTTGTGCGATCCCCGATTGCGATAACACAATCGACGAGGGAGGAGTTATCGCAATCAGCGAGGGGAGACAAAACTTTATTGTGTTAAGTAGGAAACTTTGCGATATGCGATATCGCAATTGCAAAAGGATAAGGGAGATGAGCAGAGATGTATGACAAAGGAAAATGGTCCGATAACAATAAATATTTGTAGGTCCCGTCCTTTTAAAAGGGGAATGGGGAAACAAGGATAGGGTTAGAAATATAGAGGGATTTCAGCTAGAGCTAAAAATGGGTCACCGCGACTAGAGTTTAAAAAAAATTGCACAACTGGAACTCTCTTTTCAGAGGGTGACAACACTAGTGTCAAATTTGAACGTTGAGATCTACTAGTAAAATTATTCCTTCTTTTCTTCTTGTAGGAGAATAGTTGTTAATTCATTAGAGGTAGGAGCCTTTTTCCCTAGCTGAAAGTTAAGAGATAAACATATGATAATCATTCAACATCCTATTAAAAATAATTGTTACCAGAGAATTGTTGGAAATCTTTCACCAATAACACCAAGTTTATTAGAAATTTATTTGATTCTAGAAAGAAAATCAACAATGATTTCATTTACCTCCATCTTAATTGAGAAATAACAGTCTATTAGTACTGGGAGTTTCATACAACTTTTTGAGTGTTTCTCATGTTGCTTGAGATGTAACACAATCCCTAATGTGTGGCATAATTTTTTCCTTGATGGAAATTTGAAAGAGTACCTTGGAATTGGTCTCTTTGCGCTCCTAATCCTCAACTGAAGATATTGGGGTTGTCGGTTTGGTTTCATCTCCTAATACTATTGACCAAGCATTACAGTTTTCCAACAATGCCTGCAATTTAAATTTCCAATTTATATAATTTTTTCCATCTAGCTTTGTGGATTCATTAAAATATGAATCAACGAATGGATTTGTCATTTTTAAATGTCCCAAGTAAAAAAATGCACCAAATCTAAAACAAATATCCCCAGATCTAATATTTGTAATGCTAAAAAATTGGGAACATCTGTAGAGTGCTAAAACACATTACAACAAATATGAATCAAATTATGTCATATTTACTTTAGTATAAAAAGATAGAAACATTAAATTTACTTGCTTGAAACCATCAAATACCATTAGATCTTCTCTAGAAAAATGTTCACCATTGTCTCCAATTTACAGTCGCTCTCCTCATTCAAAATTGGGAAACACCTATACTTCTTTTAACCTTTAGTAGTCCAGGTCAATAGTGGAAGTCTATGCACTTGAAGCACACGTTTTCCTTGGTTCAAATCACATTCTTTGTAGTTATACACTGACCCTTCACATTTTGATATCGGTAGTTACCAATCTCTAAAGGCATTGACCAAGGGGAAACAAGTGACAATTTTCTCACTAAATTTGATGCACATCTATCTAGCATAATCAAACCAAAGATTTTATTAACGAAAGCCCACACCAAGATGTGCAACGGTGAGACCCAGGCCTATTAGAATCACATGTAGGTCTCAACACTACAAGAACCACACACAAAATTCTTTCACAAATCTAACTAATCTCAACCATAGATATAGCACCGGGCCGCAAACATATTTGACCTAAGAAGCTTCTTCTTACCAAATAAAGAACATAAAAAGATCTCAAATCTAGATCTTCCCACCACACAAGTGTTTTTTATTCTTCTAATGTGCACCCTATTAATAACACAACACAACACTTAACACAACAAAAGTTTATACTTTTTACCAAAACTCCAACCTATACTCTCATACCAACTTAGATAAATAAAAACAACATATAACTCTTTATTATATAAGCTTGCATTCTGAAATGAAGTAAATATTTATAGTAAAAAATTAATAATAAATCAATAATACACATTAAAATATTTATAATTAATATTTGATTTTAAAGTATTTATTATTTTATTAGTATGTAATATATTTTAATTATATACCTCAATATTAAAATAAAGAATTAATACTGTTTTAATATAAATTAAAAAATTATTAATATATTAAACATATTAAAATGTTAAAAATATAAGATTAATATATTAAAACCTTGTTAGAATTTTCATATCTATAATTAATAAACTTTAATCATAATATCCTACCTCATAAATAGGTGACTAACAATCCTACCATAGAATATTAAATGACTGGTTAACTACAAATTCTCTAACACAAAACCCACCGTGACTTTATAAATAAAAACCAACCAGTCAAACCAAATGGTGTCGAGATCCTAAATGCGGGTCTGCGGGCCTTTTTCATCACAGAGCCCAATAATTTGTATTATTGTACGGTGTACCAACCGAATCGTACTAAATGCGTGTGCATACAAAAACACACCAAAGTAAATTCGTGTGCGTGCTACCAACAGATTAAACTAAATGCGTGTGCATGGTTGGCGTGTGACTGCAACAACACATTTAAAAATCGTGCATAAATTATATGTTTGAAAAAACGTCTTTCACTTAAGGTATTTAAGTCGGGCATACCTCAATTCCTCCTCCACCCAGTCATCCCCACCGTTTGTATGTGCGCAAGAAAAGGAAGCTTTTCTTGGTGTTTTAAGCTTCAGTCTGCATACTCACTCAGACGCAGAAATGGAGAATTTTATAGCTTTAATGTCCCTGCAAATTCAAGGCCTCACTGGGAATTTACTGCAACCGCTAGCAGCAGCATTTGCGGCGGGGATAGTGTTTTACGTGTTTCATTATTTGTACACTCTGCGGGAATTTATATTATGTGATGGCAGTTGCAGTGGCCAGGGAGAGATATTGGAGTGTGGACCCAAGCGGTATCCGCTTGTGGGTTCGCTGTTTGCGTTCTGTAAGAATCGAAAGAGACACTTTCAGTGGACAACTGAAATGCTGGCAGAATCCCCCACGCACACCGTCGTGTTGGAGCGTCTTGGGGGAATCCGGACAGTGGTGACTGCGAATCCTGAGAACGTTGAGCACATTCTAAAGACGCGGTTCGACAATTATCCAAAGGGCGAGCCCTTTACGGCCATCCTCCACGATCTGCTGGGGAACGGGATCTTTAATTCCGACGGGGATACATGGAAGCTACAGCGGAAGGTCGCTAGCTACGAGTTCAACACCCGCTCTCTCCGCAATTTCGTTATGCGGGTCGTCGTCGAAGAGGTCACGGATCGACTCCTGCCTCTTCTGCAAAACGCCTGCGAGACGGGTAGCTGCTTGGATTTGCAGGACGTTCTTCAGCGCTTTGCATTCGATACGATTTGCAAAGTTTCCTTCGGGCTGGATCCTGCGTGGCTTGACAAGTGTCTGAATTCTGAGTCGGAGCTGGCAGTGGCGTTTGATGTCGCAGCAAAACTGAGCGCTGAAAGGGCTTCGGCACCAATACAGTTGGTGTGGAAGATGAAGAGGCTGCTCAACATCGGCTCCGAGAAGCGCCTCTCGAAAGCCGTTAGGGTGGTGCACCAGTTCGCCACGGAAGTTATCCGCTGTCGGAGAAGTGAGATTAGCAATGGTGGCACTACCGCGCCCGCCGAAACGAAGTTGGGACAGTCGGATCTAATTTCCGGATTCATAACTTTCGGCAAAGGACATGCAAATTATGTCCCCGCCGCCGTCACGGGCTTCGAACGCGACGACTGTTGTTCAGACGAATTTCTGCGAGACATGATCATCAGTTTCATGTTGGCCGGCAAAGACACCACGTCGTCTGCATTAACGTGGTTTTTCTGGCTCCTATCCTCTCATCCCCACGTAGAGGAAAGCACTTACAAAGAGATAGCGCATCTCATCGCCGCAAGAACATCGCAAGATAAAGATTCTGTTTCTTCTAATGGCGTTCTATTTTCTTACGAGGAGCTGCAGAACATGCATTACCTGCACGCCTCACTCTGCGAGTCGATGAGACTTTATCCGCCGGTCCTCTTCGACTCCAAGCATGCTCTCCACAACGATGTCCTGCCAGACGGGACTTTTGTGGGCAAAGGCAATCGGGTGACTTATCATCAATACGCCATGGGTCGAATGGAGGCCATCTGGGGCCCCGATTGTCTCCAATTCAATCCCCAGAGATGGGTGAACGAAAAGGGCCATTTCGTTCCACAGAGTCCCTTCAAATTCGCAGTTTTCCAAGGCGGACCTCGTGTTTGTCTGGGAAAAGAAATGGCGTTCATTCAGATGAAATATGTTGCGGCCACTGTGATTTCCATGTTCAGATTGCAGCCACCCATTGATTCACGTGAAAGAACTCCAAAGCTCGTTCACAGCTTGACTGCGCGTATGGATGGTGGCTTTCCCGTTGTAGTGCAGAGGAGGACGATGCCATTCCCTACTGCTTATCCCACTCCCATGCATAGCTGACATTGATTAATTAAATTATGTATCTGATAGTTCTCCCGGCGGATAACTGGCACTGAAAAGCCGCGTTTCTCTGGTGAAATGTCTCGATCCATAATTTCTTCGATGATTGACGAGCTGTGCCCAATGGATTTTGAGCATTTCTAAAGCTTGGAATTTTGTTGAAACTATGGAGATCGATGAAGACTGTCATCAGAATTTCACAAAATTTAGTGTTCCGATCAATTTTCTCAACTCGTCTCAGTCCGTGGCAACTTGAATGTACATGGTACCTTCTTGATCCAACAACTTATGATGAAAGTGTATTATTGACTTTCCGCGTATTCCACTTGTCAAAAGAATGGAGATAGAAAATGATCTGTCAACTGATATATTTAGAATAGGGTCAACTGTCAATTTTATTTGCAAATTCAACTACACCCACGTGATTATGTCTTCATCCCCTTCCGTGCATTCCACTTCTCAAAAGAATCGACATAGAGAATAATCGATCAACCGATATCCGATATCTCTCTGTGTATATATTGTTTCTTAAATTTTATTTGAAATTATATAGATTATTTTTTAACTAAAAATTTGAGTTATGAGTTAGTTTTATATATTTAAATGGAGTTGTTTTATTGTGATTTTTTGTGGTTTTGGTTGTATGAATTTGGCTAATTTTTTAGGTGAAATTTTGATTTGTGTTATTTAAACTGTATATATGGATTTAGCATGGAGAAAAACCTTTAGGGCACTTCCATTGTGTAGGGTTACCTATTCAGCTTGCCATTTCAATACATTTCTGCCAAATTTAGCTTGTGATTTCAATAAATTCCTGCCAAATTTTAAAGAAATTAAAAAAAAAAAACATACCCCCGAAAAAAAAAACTTACTAAAACAACCCATATCTAAATATTTAAAAAAAAAATCAAAAATATTGAATTTATTTATCTAGTTAAAAAATAAAAATAAAAATAAAAATCCCTTTTACTATTTATATTTAAATAATATATCCACTTAACCATTAGTCAATTGTATCTACTCTGTATGGTGTATTTTCTTTAAATTTTTATTTGAAATTACATAGAATATTTCTTAAATTAAAATTTATGTTATGTTTTTTATATATTAAATGTTTCAAAAAAAATTTAAAATATTAAATTTATTTATATATTTTATTAAACAATTTTTTAGAAACAATTTATATGAATTTTTTGGCCAATGCATTTTGAACCAACAGTGTTGGTTCATCACGCCAGATGAAAAAGCCATACTATGACAAAAGCTTAAATAGAGAGGCAATATAAAAACAATAATTTCCACTTAACACTTTGAAATAAAACATGGAATATAATTTCTATATAATAATATTTATATTTTTATATATTTATTTTAAATAATAAGAAACCATTTTTATATATTTAAATATGTAATATCTACTTAATATATAATTTTATATCATACAAATAATATATTAATAGATATTGGATCTATTAATAAGGTAGAAATTAAAAGGTATCATAGTCGTGTACCTTATGTACTGTAGCAAAACTATTTGGCAAATGGAAAGGAAAAGACTTTGAATATTAATTATATTTTTATTTAAAAATAAAGGTTTATTATATAATTTTAATTTGTTTCATTAAAATATAAGATAATAAAATTTATTATTTAATTTAAAATACTTAAAAATAATGTAAATATTTAATTATAATAGTGAAAATCATTAAAATATAAAGAGTAATTTGCATAACATTAAAAGAATATACATAAAAATTACATTCAAAATACAAAACTCTTCCATATAAACTCTAAGAATCATGTTTATATTATGTAAATACAAAACTCTTCAATATAAACTTTAAGAATCATGTTTATATTATTACATAATATGACTCACGGCGGGAAAAATGACTTACCTAACCTTATTGTGGAAAGTATAAAGAAAGTTAATAGAAATATACTCTCTACCTTCCAATCTTCTTCCCATTTCAATCTATGGTTAACACAATCATACTTTCATATCATTTCAAAATATAATGTTTACCTTATTTCCTAATATGATTTTAATGTATATCTTATTTTTTAATATCATTTTAATTTATATCTTTTACCTAAACATATGAGTTAAAGATTGTACAAAGTTATTAAAAATGATTAAGAAGCATGGTATATATTAAAAATGTTGGCCTAATACGTTTACCCATTACCTTATTTCCTAATACATTTAAATACTATTTTTACTTTATTAGTCTCTACTTCTGGCATAGCAGGGACTATAGCGTTCGCTCTCGCGTTGATCAGCTATTAAATCACTTTGACCGATTAATATATTTGGTACATTTCAAGTTTAAACCAATGTTTTAAATAAAATGTTCTGCTTAACAAATTTTAATCCAATGTTTTTGTTTGGACTTCTTATTGTCGGCCTCACGTGCCCCAATGTTATTTCAGTGAGTGCAAGTTATTTTATCTTAAGTTTTTCAAAACAAATGTGTGAGCGAGCAAGTTATTTTATGCAAACTAGGAAGGTTGGGGCAAGTAAACTATTTTATGCAAAGTTTTTAAAACTAAAACGCATTGTTCAATATCCAAAGCCACTACTTCCAGCAACACGCCACCTACAGCTTCTTCTTGCCACGTGTCACCTCTTCTATCTCCTGTCCTCTCTTCGTTCCACGCAATATCCTACCACCTCCTCTTAATTCCTCTCGCCCCTCTTCAGTACATCGAAAACACATTGTTCTTTAGATTGGTCATCTGCTGGTGTTGGTTCTTCAACCAGATCTAAGCAATTATTGTAGCATGCTCATGTTAGCCCAGTGTTCTCCAGTGTGTTGGTTCTTCAACCAAATCTAAGCAATAAGCAATTGTCGTATCATGCTCATGTTAACCCAGTGTTCTCTGCAATAGTTGAGCTTACATTTAATACTATTCTTATCTAAACTTGCAGCTCCATAGCATAGAGAATTGGCATGGCCGCCAGAAACTTGTGGAGCACAGAGAATTGGCATGCCCTCCAGAAACTTGTGGAGTGATTTTGACAGCCATGCCCTCTAGGGACTTGTAGAGTGAATTTTTAAACGAAGAAGCCAGCAATGGTTCTACAAATGAAAATTTGTAAATTGTCGTGATTTTTTAAGATCTTGTGATTCTTAACCTGCATCACATCACAGGTAAATATCATTAAACAATCCTTATATTTTCTATTCATATTCCAAAGGTAAATATTAATTATCAATCCTTACATTATCTTTACATTATCTATTCATATTTCAAAAGAAAAAGTACATTTTTCCAATTACAATTTTCAATTTGATAACCATAAAAATCATTACAAAGACTCGTCATCCTTGAAACATTGTGGTAGCATCTAGTTGTTGGTTTTGTGCTCAATTTATGATGCAATTGTTTTTTAGTTATGTGCTGAGAGTTGCACAGCTCGTATCTATATCTATTCCTGTCTAGCTTCTACGCTAGCGAATTGGACTTGCTTTGATGTTTTAAAACACATTACTTATAACCACCTAGTTGTTTAGAGGACAATATTTATCAGGCATGTAAACTATTCAAATATTCATGCTTTATTGAGGTTTCTTCTTACATTCTGGTATACAAGTTCTATAATGTGTATATTACTTCATTTGAAAAATCATTGAGCAATCACTTGAGCACTATAGATTATTGATCATAGACAAAGAAGATACCTTGGAAATACTCTGTCACTACAGCATAGCTAAGATAAACTGCTTATGTCAATGGTTTGCCCCTGAGGGCCTTTATGGCGCAAGTGAGCTAGATCTCTCATGGCCAGTAGGGGTATCCAGATGGAATTTCAGCTGTGGTTTCCACCTTTTTTAATTAATCCTGAAATATCAATCATAATAATGCCTTCTTGTGTATACACACCACAAGAAAATCAAACACATTATATTTGTGGAAATATTTCATATTTAAAATGCGCAAGACAAAAGATAAAATTTCCAAGGTATGCTTAAACTAAATTTCTAAATACTTAATGGAGTTTGCAATATTATGAATGATCATATTACTGAGGACAATACCGCAGAACATTCAGAAGATGAAAAGAAAAGTGAAAGGATTTCAACACCTGTAATTGTTCCTGCAATGTCTCAAATTCTACGTTTTTCTCACTGATTATGTCATTTGACAACCACTGATCTTTTATTTTATGAAATCCTTCAAAGTAAAACAAAGCAAACCCCATGACCAACAGAAGGAAGCACAATGGTATTCTCACCATGGCTAGCATTCTTCTTCTTCTGCTCCTTCTTTATCCTCTGCAGCCAATCAGTCAAATACTGTTCACTAGCAAAATTTTGTGATTATTGCCATCACCAAATTTGCTTGCGATCTATGAGTACCATCTAGAAATGTTTGTGTAGTTCTCTAGGCCCATTCCACACTGGAAATTTCCAACAATAAACTTAAACAACCAAACATTCCAGGGGGAATTGCCTGCCACTGCTAAACCTGTAGAATTCACCCTAACTCTGTGTAAGAAAATCCCCTTTCTCAAGACACTTATTTCTATAGGTGGCAAGGGATCAAATGCTACCGCCTTTACTTTAATGGCCAACAATTCCTTTCGGCGCAAGGTGTTCATAAATTCAGCTATCACAATAGATAGGACAGGAAATACAGTTTTCACGGCCTCAACCTCGACTAGAAGATTCCCAAAGACGCGACGGAGATGCAAAACTTGGGCAACCTCTTCGTTGAATGGAGGCATGCCATTAAACTGGAATCCAGTGAATGGCATTGCCCTCGGCTCCTCCTCACCGCAACTGTCTATTTTGCGCAGTATTTCCTCCTAGCCACTGACAAGAGGTCGTACCCTGTGACCTCCATTGCCCAAAATTTGGACCACGTGAACATCATATGCTTCGAGTATCACGACTCGTGGGACACTTCCGCCACCAGAGCTCATGCGACACTGTATCACGACTTGTGGGACACTTCCGCCATCGATGTCTATCCCAAGCAAACCCTGAGCAACGAAACGTGTTGAACAGTTTTTGGTAATAAAGTTCTGATTGATCACCATGGCTAGCATGTTGAACAGAGAAACGAAACTGAACAAACGAAGTGAGAACTTTCCAGAAAAATTTGAAACAAGTGACACTCACAAGGATGCACGTGGAGTATGTGTATCGCTTTCAATTAGAATTAAAAAATTCATTAGAATAAAAAAAGTAATAATAATATTGTTTAACCTCTGATTTAATGAATTATAAATTATAATTAAAACTATTTTCCACCACCTGTCATTCTTACGAAGTAGGCGTTTGTTTATGGCAATTTAGTTTATTAAATTTGTAGTCGGCATTTCTAATAAATATATTGATGCTACAGTGATGATTTTGGCAAATTTTAGGAAGGATGCTCTTAGATGGGACAAATTTCACTGTTAAGAAACTAATGGCCCACTTACATTGGTTCTAAATTAACTTGTTCATGGTCGTTTCTTTCTTTGTCATTATTGCGAATTTTTAATGTAGGCTTTGGTTTGGGATTAATTTGTTCTACGACGTTGGTATTGTTTTTAATCAAAATTTTATTTTGGAGATTTCAAAGTTCTAATGATGCCCATATTTTTAGATGTCGACATTCCCATTGACAATTGAGGGTTTCAATCTTCTTACTTCACCAAGAAAGCTTTTTAGGGCTTTGCAGCAATAATCTTCCCTGAATCTTTATGTGTGGAAGGGCGTGCTGACAAACAATGTGAAAGCAACAAGTTTGATGCTTCAAGCGAGGGAGACCCGAGTGTAGCAGATGACCTCGCTTCCAATCATACTAATTATAAACTAAGAACGAGAATGCATGGGAGGTAAGGTGTTCCTTTGGAAGGTGGGGCATTGCTTGACAAGTTTGCTGACATGGTTAATCAAACTTCTAAAGGATATGTTCAAGCAACAAAGTTACTAGAGGGCAGTTATTTCTAGCTAATTGTCCAAAGAACTAAATCTATGTCAACAAGTGTTTCTAGTTGACAACCTTTAGGAATTTCAAGGAGTTATACAACGAAGGCGCTGAGACCGATCACAATGTTGTCCAAGATACCAGCTGTAGGAACAGAGTTTGTACTGATGCTCACTGATGCAAGAATTATGCGTTGTCCTCAACATAGTTTCTAGAAATTGCCTTAATTTTTCTTGACAGACTTTTAGTGAGCCTTGAGAATTTTCTTTGGCTGCAAATCGCACTATTGATATTTGGAGGTCATTCTCTTATTCTTAACGACTCGAGCAAGTATAAATGATTATAACCCTACTAGTGATACCATGTCTCTTTTCATCAATTTCAAAGCTGTAATTAGTTTATTATTTGATTTCAGGCCCAACAGGTATTACCGCTGCTTGCGGATCTTGTTTTCCTAATATAATTTATAATCGAAATGATAGTTTTTAGTGAATTGGTTATTTATGTATTGTTACTTTGTGGTATAAATTCATCTGTAAGTAATAGGTCGCCATAGTTTGCAATTTCCTTAGATTTTAAGGATGATAAATCTATAAAAAAAATAGGTTGTGGTACATTGCAATTGGACTAGATTTTAAGTATAACAATGTTATGCAAAAGATATTTGATGGGATTACGTTCTTAGTCATGAAGCAATTGAAATTTGTTTGCTATTGGAAAAAGATGACAGAGTCACCAATGAAAACAAAGTTAGGAAGTAATAATAAGATCATCAACTTCTAATTTAATAGAAGAACGACTTTGTAATAGGAAATTATACTATTTCTTGGCTTCGCATAGTTTATGCTTATATGTTGTTTTATTATTATGAATATTAATCATAAAATGATTTATCCAACATATTTATCAAAAGGTTTATCTATGTATGATGTGCATAAAGAAAAGTTTGTATGAATGTTAGGTTGAAATCTTGAAAAATATGCATAGAATGTTGTATAAACAAGCCAGATTAATAGCTATAACATAAAATAATTTATGTATTTACTGCCAATTAATTGATTAAATTTATGTTTTTTTATGTAGGACCTGTATTTTGTCATTTTTCGAGAATGTTCACATTTCTACAATCTTTCATTATTTACATTCTCATACTTTCGTATCCTATAGAATAAATTTCACTTTCAAATAGATTTCCTTCACACCTATGTACTCTGCATAATCAAAGCCATTTTCACATAGCTTCATCCGCACTTATGCACTTTGCAAAATTTTTGTAGTGCACACAACAAAAAATTTATCCACATCTCCGCATTCTGCACAATGTGTTATTAAGGCTATGCCTCTTTGTGTGGGGCCTACTTTTTCTTTTTTTTATTCAAGAATGTCTGTGTTTCCATAATTTATCATTATTTCCGCACTCGTATCTCTGTATCTTGCACAATGAAAACCACCTTCACATAAATTTCCTCCACACCCCCGTACTCTGCACAATGAAAGCCATCTTTGCATAGCTTTATCTACACATCCACATTGTACAAAATTTCCGCAGTGCCCACAATGAAATCTTTATCCACATCTCTACATTCCACACAATGTGTCATTATTTGCATTATGAACATAATTTATATAAAATGATAAAAATATATAATAAATAATAATCATAATAATATGTAATTAAATAATAATTAATTTAAACAAAGAGGCATGTCTCTACAGACATGTCTATTCATGAAAGAGTACTTACTTGGCTATTTATGCAAGACCCTCATTCCTAATTCTATCATCATTCTTACTCATACATTTTAATATGTATTCTTGTATCTTATTGGAGATCTTTATATTCCAAGCTTTCTGGAGTATTTCACTTGAAGGTCAAACTTTGTTTGTTACATTGGTATTAGAGCCATTTGATCCTCTGGAAAACTCAACTGTTGCACAAGATCCTTGTTCTCTGATCCATGCCTTTGGTTAACAAGAAAGTCTTTTTGGCGGAAAAGAATATGAAATTAATGATTTACAAGTGATAATTGATCATTAGGAGCACATATCTCAATTTTGTGTCGTAACTATGCTTGAATAAAAGGTTGACATAATTCTCGGTCGACCTTGGTTCAAGGAGTTATGTACGTTCATTTTAAACACAGAAAAAGAAAATTTCATGATATTCCCTTATAAGAAGAAGATGGTCATGTTCCAAGATATGACAATGAAATCAAAATTGATAATTCCTTTAGCAAAAGATCTTAATGATATTTCGAAACTAATGTTTCAAGAGAATCCAGAAACAGTATCAAAGAAGCAAAAAGAGCTTGAAGAAGTCATATCCAACAAAAATAAGGAAAAATCATGTTTGAAGGAGAATAATCAAACGTTGCTTACACAAGCAAGAAAATGTAAAGCTAAGAAACACCAGTTAGAACAAGAAAATGAGATTTATGAAAATAAACTCAACAAAAGTCTATCAAGAAAAGAAGAAAAATTTTCATGCTTAAAGAACCTTAACCAAAGGTTATTAGAACAAATCAATTATTTAAAAGATGAGAAGTTTAAATACCAAAATAAATTGGACTCAAGAAATGAGGAAATTTGACATCTCAAAAGCCATAAATAAAGTCTACTCACTCAAATTAAGAAACTTAAGGATGATAAGAAATCATTGAAAAACAAATTACAAGAAATTATCACAAAAGAAGTGTCTAAGTCAACAGTCTAAGTGGAACAAAGATGAATTAATACTGATTCAGTCAATATCACAACTCAAGAAGATGAAAAACAAATAGAAGTAAAAACATATTCAGATGTTGCAATTCAAACAAAAGATCCAAGTGAAGATTTTGTGAGAACATCGATGACATAGGAACCTGAAATAAATCTAAATATTGGCACACACATGATAAGGGAAACCAAAAGAACTCTTTATCTACATCTAAATCAAAAGAACATACATTTCAATCAATCTACGAATCTGTATCACTCAAAACATAAACAACAAACTTATGTCCCGAAGAATACTAAAGTGCACATGACTCTGTCTAGTGATAACAATTCATCACAAGTTTCCAGTAATCAAAATATTTCAACAAAATATTAATTTAGGATAGTCAGATCCTTCCTCCATGCGATAATTTTATATATCAGTCCAAGGTTCTTATCAACTTGTATCGATAAGGATGACTGTCTCAAGATGAGAAGACATCTGTAACAAAAAAAAGATCAAGCCCTCTCATCAACAAGCTTTGAGAGAAAATATTTTTGAAGGGGGAAGGTAATGTTATGAATATAATTTATGTAGAAATAACAAAAATAGATAATAAATAATAATCATAATAATATGTAATTAAATAACAATTAAGTTAAGAACAGAGGCATGTCTCTACAAACATGCATGTTCATGAAATGGTACTTATCTGGCTATTTAAACATGACCCTCATTCCCAATTGTATCATCATTATTACTCATACATTCATTACTCTATTTTATAATATTATATATTATATAATATTATATATATATTATATATTATTATATATATATATATATATATATATATATATATATATATATATATATATTATATATATATATATATATATATTCGTGTATCTCAATGGAGATATTTATGTTCCAAGTCTTCTGGAGTATTTAACTTGAAGGTCAAATTTTTTCGTTACAATTTGAGAACGATGTGTTTCGACATTTTTCATTATGCATTATCCACACTCAGCATAATTCAATTAAAAACAAAAGAAATTAACTCAATCAAAATTCATACTAGGAGCAAGTTCATATGTGAAAAATTAAGTCCCACAAAATTAATATATTAACTTCATTTTGAGGATTTAAAATTGTGCGGAGTGTGGAGGGGTAACAAATGTTTTCAATGTACAAAGTGTGGTGATGGAGAGGAAGCTTTTATTGTATGTAATGTGAAGTGTGGCGAGTTCTTTTATTGTGTCGAGCACAAAGATGTTGCGTTGTGTTATATTCTTTCCACGACTAGCCCACGTAGTTAATCGGGGGGTTAGAGGGGGGAGCAAAGCCCCCCCTTCGTTGCGCCGATTGCGTAGCCGGGGGGTCACAGGGGGTTTGATGGGTACAAGTAACCCCACTCTATGGGGTCTAGGGCAACTCCCCAAAAAAAATTGATTTTGGAACCTATGTTAGGTTGGGTGGACCCACTTATGGTTTTGTGCATGATTTTCACACATGTTTTTGGACGCGATGGTTTTCGGTCCATGGTATTGGATGGTTCAACATGTATAAATATGTATTATAAAATTGAAAGGAACATAATGAAAAATCAAGTTGGTAGTCCCGGTTTTGGGATCCAAGGGAAAATCTCTATTTATATGTGTTTTATGTGTTATGCTCTCACATTGTTTATTTTCTATGTTTTAGAATTCGTATGCAGGTAATTTCTGTGCGGGGTTAAAACCTACATTTGGTATCAGAGTTGTTTTGGCTTCAACGGGACACCTTTGTTGCTGAGGGGTTTCGCTCGGAATTGTGGTAGACCTTGTTCAGTGGGAGATCTGCGAGATCGATTCTAGTGGTGAAAGAAGATGGCAAGCAATGGAAAGATAGAGATCGAGAAATTTCATGGTCAGATTTTTGAGTGGTGGAAACTCAAGATGGAGGATCTGTTGGTGGATAAAGATCAGTGGATCGTGGTAGATCCGGGTACTAAACCAACGAGAGTGTCTGACGAAGAATGGAAGAAGCTGGATCGGAAGGCAAAGAGCACAATACAATTGTGTGTCTCAAATTCAGTATTGTTGAATGTATCAGGGGAAGCTATGACGAAGGCTTTGTGGGACATGTTAAGGACTTTGTACCAATCTAAGTCTCTGCTGAATAAACTGTTCCTTCGGAAAAAACTGCATAACCTGAGGATGAAAGATGGAGACTCGGTAACAGGGCATCTGAACACATTTGAGACTGTGGTAAGTCAGTTAGCATCTGTTGATATTAAAATTTCAGATGAAGATAAGTGCATTAGTTTTTTTTGTTCTCTACCAAAGTCGTGGGATAGTCTGGTTATTGCAGTAGGTAGCAATGCAATTGCCTTGCAGTTTGATGAAATAGTCTCATCCTTGCTGATGGAGGAGATGAGATGGAAAAATATGGAGAGCCAGAAGGTGATGCCTTGTATGTACAATGATGGTCCCAGAAAAGAAACAAAAATAAGTCATCAAGTGGGAGATCTAAATCTCCAGGAAAACCTGTAAAGGTGGTGTGTTGGAAATGTGGAAAGGAAAGGCACTACAAAAGGGATTGTAAATATAAAGCTCCTGATAAAGGAAAGGGATCTAATGATGCTCCTTCTGTAGAGGCAAAAACCACCTCATATGAAGGTGGGGATGTGTACTTGGCTTCTTCAAGTACACATGTAGATCATGAGGCATGGTTAATTAACTCAGGTGCATCTTTTCACTTCACTCCCCACAGAGAGTGGTTCCGCGAGTATGAGAAATACAGTGGTGGTGATGTCTTCTTAGGGGATGATAGGAAGGCTAACATCGTTGGTCACGGAAAAGTAAAGTTGAATTTGCAAGGTGGAAGGGTTAGAACACTTCCCAGTGTTCTGCATATTCCTGCATTGGCTAGAAATCTGATTCTGTAAGCAAGTTGGATGATGCAGGTGTAAAAACAGTGTTCGAGAAGGATACCTGCAAGATGGTTCGGGGAGCACTGGTATTGATGCGGGGAGTTCAGATTGGAACTCTGCACAAGCTACAAGGTATCCTGGTTGTTGATGGGTGCAACAGTTCTGTGGTTCCTGAAAGTGGAGCAGAAAATATAGTGGTCTCTAGAGAGAAGACCATGCTCTGGCATCAAAGGCTTGGACATATTCGAGAGAAGGGTCTTCGAATACTTCATGGTAAAGGTATGGTAGAAGGTATGAGTAATAGCTCTCTGGATTTTGTTTTTTGTGAAAATTGTGTATATGGGAAGAAGAATCGAGTGAGTTTCCCCTCTAGTGGTAAGAAGGCGAAACATATATTAGAGCTTGTGCATAGTGATGCATTTGGACCTATGAAGGTTCCATCACTAGGTAATTCTGTGTACTATGTATCATTTATAGATGACTTCTTGTTAGGACCCTATGCTACTAGTGTAACCCCTTTTTGTTATTAGTACAACCCCTTATTATATTGTTGTACCCATGTAGCCCCCATATTGTTACTATTGTGCCCCATAGATGCCCACTATTGTTATTATTGTTCCCTTACATTATTATTGTTATGTCGGCTCTGATTATATTATGACCCCTTAGACTCCTATATATAGAAAGGAGGTCTTTTCATTTGTAACATCCAAGAATTGTTCATTTGTGTAATGTAAAGGAGGTTTCCCCCTCGAAGGGGTTGAATTATAAGGCATTGATCTATCTTTTCTATCTTTTTTTGAGCTGGTTTCATAACACTTCTCAAGGAATACAGGGATATATTTCCTTAAGAAGAAACCTAAAGTCTTTGACAGTTTTAAAGAATTCAAGGCTCTGGTGGAAAACCAGACAGAGAAGAAGATAAAGGTGCTGAGGATAGATAACAGTGGAGAGTTTTGCAGTAAGGAATTTGAAGAATTATGTAAGAAGTGTGGTATAGCACGGCAAAATACTACTCCATATACACCTCAACAAAATGGAGTTGTAGAAAAAATGAATAAGACGTTGATGCAAAGGGCAAGAAGCATGCTCAGTGGTGCCGAGTTAGGATAGGAATTCTGGGCAGAGGCAGTGGATACTGCATGTTACTTGGTCAACAGGACACTTTCATCAGCATTGGAGGATAAGACTCCGCAAGAGGTATGGACTGGTAAGAAACCCTCTCTTTCACATCTGAGGGTATTTGGATGTGATACATATGTACATGTTCCAAAGGAGAAACAAGCCAAGTTGGATAGTAAATCTGAAAAGTGCATCTTTATTGGGTATAAGGATGGTTTAAAGGGTTATAAGCTTTGGAACCCAGTAACAAGGAAGGTTGTGTACAGTCGAGATGTGGTGTTCAGAGAGGTGAAAGATGTTATTAAACATGAGTCCAACCAAAGGAACCTGTGAAGATAGAGTTTGAACTAAAGGAGGAAGAATCAGACTCTGTAGCAGAGGAGGAATCAGAAGATGAAGAGCCACAAACTCCAGTTGTGAGAAGTTCAGCGAGA
Organism: Pinus taeda; assembly: GCA_000404065.3. Taxonomy (NCBI): domain Eukaryota; kingdom Viridiplantae; phylum Streptophyta; class Pinopsida; order Pinales; family Pinaceae; genus Pinus; species Pinus taeda. The sequence goes on from APFE031152178.1 coordinate 47,698, forward strand.
AAGAAGGCAGCTAGAAAGGTATAATCCATCTGCTTTCTGTTCAAATTTTGCTTTGTTTGTTATTGATGATGATCCCAGAACTGTGAAGGAAGTAGTGGATTCAGAGGATGGAAAACTCTGGAAGAGGCCATGGTTGATGAAATGGCATCTTTGCACAAAAATGAGGCTTGGGATCTGGTGGAGTTGCCGGCTGGAAGGAAACCCATTGGCAGCAAATGGGTGTTCAAGAAGAAGACAAATGCCGAAGGGAAGGTGGAGAAATACAAAGCTCGGTTGGTAGCAAAAGGTTATTCCCAGGTGCCGGGAATTGATTTTGGTGATATTTTTTCTCCTGTTGCCAAGGTAACTTCTATTAGATTACTTTTAGCTGTTGTTGCTGCTTTTGATTTTGAGGTAGAACAGATGGATGTGAAGACAGCATTTCTTTACGGGGATTTGGAAGAGGAAATCTACATGAAGCAACCTGAAGGCTTTGCGGTGAAGGGTAAGAAAGA
>APFE031152178.1:55975-122913 GCA_000404065.3 Pinus taeda
ATGTGTGGTTTTGCCTCATCCATGTTTTCTTTCTTTCACTCATGCCTTCATTGAAAATAACATTAAGCCATCTACCTACTCCCATTTGCTCAATTCTTTTAAGATATATTTTGAGTTGCACCGTGGCAATTGCTTCGATGGGAGTTACTCCTGTTTCACTCAACATTATCTCATAAGGTACCGAACTTTTTATTTTTAACTTGCTCATGATCAAGCATTTTTTATTTTCTCAATTTGTTTCCATTTTAAGACGGGAGTGTTTCCAACCTATAATTCACATCCATATAGCATCATTGGACAAACTAGGAGTCAAAAAATCACTTTAACTGTTTTGAAGAGAATATAATGCTTTCCACCCTCCGGAAATTCTCTTCTTTCTGCTGTCCTCCCAATTAATTTTTTTTTTTAAATCAATCCCGAGGTACTTGTACTCATTTGCTTCTTCAAGAATGTTGCCTTGAAAGAATAATGTACATTGGCTCTGCTTCCTTTTGTTAGAGAAAATCATTATTTTGGTCTTGCTAATATTGACTTGCATCCCCACTCCTCTATAAAAACGCTCAAGGGCATATAAGTGCATCTACAATCCATGGGCCAATTTAGAAATCAAAACAAGATCTTCAGCATATAAAAGAAGTTTTATCACAAAATCCCCCAACTGAACACCATCTCCACCTTGCAGATTTAGCCACTCTTCAAGTTTATCAATATATAAACAAAAAAGAACAGGGGATAGAGTGCTACCTTTCTTGACTCCAATGTCACTTCTAAAGCTTTCTGAAATACCCATTGAGGTTCTAATTTTGACTTTCACCTCTTCATAAAGTCTATGGACAACGGATCTATAATGTGAATGAATTTCAAGCTCTTCCATTCTACACCACAACTTATCTCTAGGGACTGTGTGAAATGCCTTTTTGAAGTCCAAAAAGAAGTAGAATACTTCTTCTTTGTCCCCCTAAACCTTTTCAATAATGTGTCTCAATGTGATACCATGATCCACTATAGAATGCTTCGGCCTAAAACTTGCTTGTCCTTCTGCCCTCTTTTCTTTTACTTCTGCCCACTTACGGATTCTATTTTCTACCATGTTACCGAAAATATTTGCAAACAAAGGATTGATCATAATGGTTCTATAATTGGAAGGATTATTAATGCCTCCAGTTTTAAAAAGGGGTATTGCTAGTCTAGTTGTCCATTCCCTTGGGAGACCTTGTTGAATGATGTTATTGAATATTTCCATGATGTGTGGTGCAAGAGTGTTCATTCCCCATTTTAGATACTATGCTTGTAGATCAACCAAGTCCTTTGTCTTTCATGTTTTCATCTTCTTAATTCCAATCTCCGCGGCCTATAACATGGAAAGCTTTGTAGTTGTGTTGATGCAAATTAATTACCTATCATCTAATTGTCACCCCGGGAGTTTCGTAAAACTTTTGAACCGTGCGTGCCCTATATATGCTAGAAATTAACTTTCAATTGAGATCAATATAAATACGAAACCAAATAACGACAGACCAAATTCACCTATTCAAATTCAACAATCAATTCAAAAGAAATTATAGTACAATTATAGTACATCACATGGAATTGAAATCTTAATCCATCACACTTGTAGGATTTGAAATCTTAATCTACCACACTTGCAAGAAGGAAATCTTAATCTACCACACTTGCCATAATTGAAATTGCATGAAATGAAATCTACTCTAAGGGATCATGTGTGCATTATCATATCAGGATCCTATGAAATGAATAATCAAAACCACATGAGATGAAATGAAATAAAAAACAATCATTCTTAACCTCTCACACAGGAAAAGATATGAAAGAAGATAAAAAACAATCACTCTTAACCTCTCACACAGGAAAAGATATGAAGGAAATAAATCTTAATCTATGAAAAACAATAAATCTCGCACATTATAGGTGGCCAATCCAAAAGCATGAGAGATGGCGAGTTGAGAGGCTCCCAATGCAAGCATTACCAGAAAGAGGTGAACATCACTCGTGATCATGGTGCTAAATCTAAATTCCATTCAAACATGAGTAATCTTAACTTGAACACCTGAGTATCTCCAATTTTACACATGCCTATGAAAGGAGGAGGCTCTCCTATTTATACAAAAACATAAGAAGCTACCTCATTAATGGAGGTCCATTATTCTATCCCTAGATCCCTATAAAATCTCATAGAGTTACAACTCAAATAGGTAATGATGAGACACATATCCTCTTTGACCTTTATCCAGATATTCTTCCATATCTTGAAGGGAATTCGAATTTGAGCATTGTAGGCCACATAAGGGTACCTTGGAAGCTTCCAAATGACCTACACATGTCATGAAACTGAAGCCACTTTTAAGTATTAGAAGGTATATGTCATTTTTTAAGTTTCAACAATAAATTCACTTAAAATACTAGAAATCATTAGCTTTTGGAAAACACAAAGGTAACCCCATGTAATCATGAAAATGGAGGCTAATGAAATATTTTATGCTATGGAGTTGCGACATGTGAGTTGAATGGTGGCAATAAAGGTGAAAGTGGATGATATTTTGAAGACATTTTGGAGACTCTACATACCTCAAATTGGCGTTATTGCATGTCCTCATGCAATCTACTACATTTCTTAATCATGATTTACTTTTGAATGAGTTTGGCTTCTATCAATTGTCCTTAAACTTTGCATTTGACAATTTCATTTCTTTTTGCAAAGTATTCCTTATCATACATTGAATTGCAACATGTTTGGTTGGTGCTTGTGTGACAACCAAATCCTAATTGGTATTTCCTCTTGTGTACCAATACCTTGTTTCCTTTTGGCACAGCGAGATTCACTGAACATATTTAAGAATGCATCTTTAAATCATCTATATAATATGCTCATCATTTAGGCATTTATTTGCAAATCACATAAACTTTGAACCATAATGCAATCATAATTGATTAGGACAAGTATGCTAGGATGAAACAAAGTGATATAGATGTGATAATAAATGGATGTCCCTCCCCCCCCGCCCCCCAACTAAAGGCATTTACGATATATTTTTTTTCAAATGAGTAAGGAAATATGGTGAAGTATTTTCCAAAAATTATAATTTCAGTATTCAAGGAGTTCTATGATTAAAATCTAGAAAATAACATACCTTTACTTACCTAGGAAGTGGAAAAACTGTGCATATGTAGAGAAGATGTAGCTTTTGTTGTATCATGGAATAGAATGTAGAATTTCATCCACTTCTTAGTTGCATAAAAGATGGATGAGGTGGTGAAAGTGGATTCTTTATTTCTGTTGCTAAATCTGTTGTATCTGCTGCGAAACCCTAAAATGATATAGTCTTCACTTGCTACAAAACCCGATCGTACAATTCTAGTCATGAAAATAAATGTGTTGTTGTCGAGCATGAAGAGAAGTCACTGGATTATCCGCCATTAATGAATTTCGTTAACCAATGCGAGGAAAACGCGTCATTAATGTCAACGACTTCCAAGGTACCTAAGTACATCTTGCAAAGTGCGAATAGATTAGCTGATGTCGAGCCACTTCCAAGATCCAACAATCGAGGAACATTGATGTATTCTCATGATTGTTGGCGAGAGAACTTTTCATTATTCATACAAGCCTCAAGATATTAATAAGGACTCTAACCCTGAAGCTAGATAATGTGTTGATGTCGATAGGCCAAACCTTGTTAGAAGGGAGGCATTATGAATCCCCCATCATCTAACGCGAGTATGAAATGATGATTTTGGAAGGTCTATAGATGAAAATTTGCGTCAAGAAAGATTTATTTAACGAAAAGGAAAATGACAAGAGGGTAAACAAGTGAACAAAAAGCAAAAGGAAAAATCAGCATGTAAGTAAGTTCAATGTCTCTATTAATTGGTTAATGAATGGAAATTATGGAAAGTGTAAATGGAAAACATGCAACACTTGCAAGGAAAATGGTGATGACGATGCTTAGTGAAAGTTCTTGAATAGCTTGTGAGTTTGGAGAGGAAAAATGATGGAATTTGTGGATGATAGAAATGGATTCAATTGGTTCATGTTTCTTGAAATTGGTCTTAGAAAACCAATCGTGCACAAATTTGCCTCCTTCAATTCTTCGATTGTCATAGAACTTGAAAACAAACATGGCACTAATATGGAAATAAAACGTAAGTGTGTTCGAAGAGAAGTGATCAAATTATCTAGGTACATACAAAAAAATTTCATAATTAAAAGGTTCATGATTTGTCTTTGTTTCAAATGCTTAGTCCAATTTCACAATTGCGATAATAAATCCGATTTGTTAAAAAAAAACAATTTCCTCAATTTATGTTTGACTCATAACACTTCATAAAGATAAAGAAATATTATTTGTGAATGCTTGATGATTCATACAAAACAATCCTCAATAAAAAATTCATCAATCGATCATGCAGATAAAGCGCCCTTATAGTTCTTCTTTCTTGCATCATAGTTGAAGACATAACACTAGATAAAACCAATAACAAATTTTTGAGCATGATTTCGACAATGTAAAAACCCAACCTTAATAAAATTTGATTGCAATTAAGTTTAGTTAAGGTCAGTTATTGCATTTTTATTCAATTGTTTTTGTCTCGTGTTTCTTTTTTACGAAATTTCAATCAGATGCTCAGAGAAAAAGTTATGACGATTTTCCCCACATAACATGTTTGAGATATAATTTGGGATCGTGTGAAAAGCCTAACTTCCTTGGATCTTATCTCTAGAAATATAGCGAGAAGATATTTGAAATTCGTATCTGAGGTTCATAGAGATTTAGGGTCAAATGGGTTTTTCTTGCAGCTTCTAAAACGTTGTAGAAAAAATAGTTATAGTGAAAATGTGACGATGACCTGTTTGGAGAACCGAAACCCTAGAATCCAAAGCTCTGATACCAAATGTTATGTAACGAGCTCACAAAATAGAAGAAAATATAGATCAATGACTTCAAAATCAGCCTCTTTGAGCGAGGAAACCTCATTTACATTACACAAAATGAATAATTCTTCCAAGATACAAATGAAAAAACCTCCTTTCTATAGATAGGAGTCTAATGGGTCACAATATAATCAAAGCCGACATAACAATTATAATATAAGGGCACAACAATATAAATAGTGGGCTTCTATGGGGCACAATAATAACAATATGGGGACAATAGGGGCACAACAATAACAATAAGGGCTACAATGAAAACAGTAACGGGGGAATCACTAGTATTATAGGGACATAACATGATACCATGTGAAAATTTTGAAACTGAAATCCTATTGTAGCAACTCCAAATTATTCTTCTAATTGTTAATTAATTTAAAGATATTATATTTACAACAAAATAAATTATATAAATCACACTGCAACCTTCACAAATAAAATTGCGGAAATAATAGTGTTGGAAACTGAGAAAATACTAGCACATACACACAATAAAAAGGACACCGTTATTTTTGGACAAATGTCCCCAGAAAAACCCAACTTGGGAAAATCAATGCAGTAGTGAAATTTTGAGCACAAACTGTGGAAGCTCAAGTTGTAATCCAAACAACAAAAAAATATGGGAAAAAATATATGAGGGAATTACCCTTCCTCCACAAGTAATCCCGACACAACTTCTCTTCATAAACCTGTCCTCTTAGACCTTGTGCGTCAGCCTCTATGTTGCTCTGCACAAACCCTATGACGTCTAACATCTGAACCACCTCTGATGAATTGGTTATGCCTATCTCTACTAAGTAAATCGTTTATCCGACACTCCTCTCCTCTGAAGCAACTGTGCATTCCTTTGCATTGCCTCACTGGGAATAACTCAGCCCCTTTCCGCTACTGTTTCAGATCCAGAAAAGGTCCTCCAATGATTTTAATGTATATGCTTATGATTGGATGAGTGCCAACATTTTATCTTTATGTTCTTCAAGATGTTTGTTCCTATGGGAAAACTACAAATTGGATCATTTGTTGAACATTTGTAGTAGCGTTTATTAAAATAGTTAACATCATGTTTTTTTAACATTAATTAGAATTCCTGGAGAATCTGTATCTTTGAAAAAATGGTTGGTACTATTATACCAGACGCGACTATTTTATAAACATCACTAATGGTCTGGATACAACATGGTTCCATAGACTTGGACCCACATAGATGGGTAAAGAGATTGTTCACCAAATGTTTCGAGATAAGATCCTTTGAATATAGTTAACATCATCTCGTGTTTGAGAACATGTCCTAACTCTATTAAAACTAGATATGAAGACATTGTTCTCTTACCTCATGACTTGTTTGAGCTTGAAACATTTCATGATATCTCTCCAAAAGCTATAGGACGTCATTTCATAGGACAAATATGGCTTTTCAAAACTCCAAGAATCGTAGATAGGTTATGCTTGATAGAGCCACCACAAAATATGATTTTGACATTTTTGAAAGGTGTTGTTGAAGCGTGTAGAATTTATCTAAGCCTTTTGTCCATGTTATATAATATTGAAAACCTTATCAATGACGATTCATCAATAAGTAGTATATTTAGTGGTTCGTTTTCATTTGTTAAGAGATCTAGTGCATTCAAATTTAGTGGAAGCATATTCATTGTTGTGACGCGTAAGTGCAAAGTTGAATGCATTGTGATGTCATTTTGGTTATATGTGGATTTTCTAGTAAGTGTGACTACATTTCCTTTCTTTTAAGAGGTTACTTATGGAGTTTCTTATTGTAAAAATAAAATGAGCCTTGGTAAATTGCTTTAGTTGTAAGGGACAAGTGAAATGAAATGTTTGGATCGTTTTTCTTTTTAATCATGAATTATTTATTATTGATTGTTATTCTTTGTAATTTCTTTTTCTAACGTTGTAATATTCATTTGTACTCAACATGAATGGTTGTTTAATTGTTTCATTGATATTAGACATCATTTTTTGTTGTAGATCAATGTTTATATTAGATTTCTCAAATCTAGACATGTCGTTTCACTAATCCAAGGATACCTCAATAGAAAAAAATGATCCAATTTAGATGCAACTATTTAAGAGGTGATATTTTGAATTGCTCTAGTTTAGTTTCTATTTTTTTGTCATTGTAGTAGAGGCATTCATCTTAGATTTTATTGAGAGTGTTTATCACTATGTGGTTCATCTTTGTGATGTATAAGTTACAACGTGTTTCCATAACATAGGCACCTAAGCTGAATTACACAAGTGCATTTGCATTCCATAGTAGCGGGACACTTTTATTGAATGTGCTTATCCATAACTTCGATAGATGTCTCTTCAATAGTTCACAATTCTCTCACAACACTATCTACATGATAGGGAACACTTATCCCTAATGCCTTCACATTTTGTTGGAATTGTCATTGAATTTGTTTTCAACAAGAAAATTTGTGTTTTTTGTGATACCACTTTAAGTAGAGAGACAATGGCCTACAAAATGAGAGTTGCGGACACACCAACAACCATTGCAAACGTCACCTTTTTTTTTTCAAGGAAATATAATTTTGTAATTTTATTAGGAAAATAAAATTGCATTTGTATATGCGTTAATTATTCTTGATAGGATAAAGAGCCCTAGAAGATCTTTCCAAAAGTATCATACATATTGCAAATGTATCCTACTTTTAAAGCTTAGAGGAATTAGAGATATGGAATAAAACCAAGTTTTAATCATATGAAGTAATGGCCACCATTCTCAACCTAATTCGTTCATACAGCACCACCACTCTAAATTTATTCTACAATTACATACTTCGATAAATATAATAAAACAAAAAATTTCGTATGAGTAGCATTTATTAATCTTCAAATGGCTTTAAATATTGGAGTTGACTTCCCAAAATGGTTGCAAATCTAAAATCCCCTCATATTGACAAACATAAGAGCATTAATCTTTAACTCAACAAGCCTTAACTTAGTTTCCCAACATAGTTATATGTTCTCATGCTGTCAAAATTATTACCTTGTCTCATTTGTACAGTGATCCAAATTGATATATACCTCAACAATGTTTAGTTTGTATGTTAAAATCTAGAAGCACAATGGGATGCTATCACCTCCACCAAGTTTCAAATCTCACAAGAGGACATCTTTGGCCTATTGTGATAAGGCTCAAGGAGTGGACTCTTCTTCCCTCATGGAGTCTCGAATCTTTGTTAAACACACATGGTGAGCGAGAGAAAATATGAAAGATAAAACATGCAATACAATTTTTATTCACAAATGATACATATTTATAGTACATGTGGTGACCGTTGGGATTCACATCCCGAGGTCCCTTGGACTGCTTAGTCTGTTCGGCTTCCACACTAACCCATTTAGGATTAGGTGTCCAACATTCCCCCCCTTAATCCGAAGGGTTATGTATGAGTCCACGAAGAGAGCTGTAATACAAAATGTGCAAAAATGCATGGCAGCACTAGGCTGAATGTGCTCTCTGAAATGTTGGTATATAAAGAGCAGTGGTTTAAGGATGGCCACCAACACTGGAACACTTAGTGCAGTTCCCGGAACTCTTCCAAAACTGGAAAGAAGCTGAAGTCTTCTGCTAGAGGAAGTGATCCTATTGTTTTAGAGAGGGAAACCTTCAACCATAAAAGGGAGGTCTCACCCCGCATAAAAGGTAAAACTTCAACCTGAAAAGGGAAGTCTCAACCTGTGATGGTTTAAGGATGACCAACAACTCTGGAATGCTTATGCAATTCTGGAACTCTTCCAAACTGGCAAGAAGCTGTAAGTCTTCTGCTAGAGGAAGTGTTCTCAATTTTGTCTCCGGAACTCTTCCAAAACTGGCAAGAAGCTGAAGTCTTCTGCTAGAGGAAGTGTCCAATATCGCCAACTGAAGGCATGTTCAGGCGTCTTTGTCTCTGGCTACAACTCTGAAACTGGTGTGGCAGGTTGTGGCTCAGGCTCGCTTGATGTGGCTTTGAAGCTTGTAGATGACCATCATTTCCCCCCCTGTCAGATACAAGGTGAGAAGATGGTGAAAACTCAACTGCAAGACTGTTCAATATTCTGGAACAAGTTCTGACATGTGTTTGGAATATCTTCTTGGCTGTTGATGCCCATTGCCAAGAAGCGATCCATCCAAGATGAATCTTTGTTCTTGCAGGATGTTTGTTGCTGAAGCATCCATGTGAAGAATGGCTGGTTTTATGGTAGTGCTTACATGGATGAAGATCAAAACAGTGATCTTTCAGATGGCCAACTCGATCACAGTGTTGGCATTTCACGATCTGTTGTTGTTGTTGCTGTTGTGGAAGAGGAGCAGAGTCTGGAACAGTTGTAGCTGTACTGTCATGAGGAGCAGGTGAACTGTCATGAATGAAACCAGCACTCTGAAACTGAATGGGCTTGGCGTAGTCTGGAATATGAAAGGACAAGTCCTTGTCATATCCAAGATCAGTTCTGTGCTTGTTATGGACAAGCTGTTCCCAAGGTCTGATGATGGGCTTGGGAAGTGCAGACTGAGTTTTTGCATCTATATGTACAACAACTGCTTTATTTGAATGAAAAGGAACATTATTGACTTGATGTTTATGGGAGTCTGTTTCAATCTTCTGAACAGAAACAGGTTCAGATAGATGACTCCATTGTTGTAGTTCTTCTTGCTGTAGATGTGATTCAAGCTGCAGAAAATCGATCTTTTCTCGTGCATTTCGCAAACAGGTTTGGATGTCAAAGAGAGTTTCTTTGTTAACTTTGACCATCTCATCAATAGTGGAATGAATTAGGATATTCAATAACTTTAATGCATCTTCAAGTCTGGCCATTTTTCTTCAATGTCACTTAAAAAACACAACTGAGGCAGCAACAACTACTCTATCCACAGCCTCCTTAAAGAAAAAGGAATGAAAATTGATAATGATTGCTATTGCAAAAATCTTATTTGCTTCTTTCAGTCGTATGGTTTGTAAGACAATTAACTACCGGCTGCACTAAGTTCCAACGCACTTCACATTAAAAGGGGAAACCTTTAGCATAAAAAATACGAGCCATAATAGGCTTGAGCAGGACTGAATATCTGTAATATTAAATTTTAATTGTTGCATAATAACAGAATCTCAGTACCACTAAAAGAAGCACTCGTACAAGTCTCCATAAACTCCAATAATAACTGTGAATCTGGATTGTGATACAAAACCAGATGAATCTACCATATGGAGAAATTGTGATTAATGCAGATAAAACATTGATAAGCCAATAATGCCCACTAGCAGCTCAGATCCTGAATTCCAACAGCCTATGAAATTGAAAAGCTCGTCATACGACTATGCAGCTGCTCCACGGCGGTGCTATTCCAGCCAATTGCTATGATGGTGTAAGAAAGGTCCTCGGACTTCAAGCCTTCCAATATTAATAACTTGCATCCTCGTTCATGGGCAATATTTTTTCTGCTACATGTAACTCTTTTGGATTAAATTTATCTTTTGGAATAAATTTAAGAGTAATGGGCTTCCCACAAATGTTGGCAAAAAATTACAATGGCAGAGAAACAGTCCTCTCACTTTTCAGCTCTCGGCCTTCCGATCTACATCACCAAACTCATGCTGCACAGGTCGATTTCACCTAAGGTCCAATCCGTCAGCCTTTCATTCAAATTAATTTGCTTTCGCCTTCGCCGTTGATGTCACAGGGGAATATTATTAATTCTGGTTCAATTTTGAAACATCACAAGACAGCTACACAATTGGAGATCTGATGGATAAGGCCGAATTAGCATGGGGTTCCACTGTGGCCAGCTTAAAATACACGTTTCGGAGATACTGAGAGAAAAAACAAAGGTTGACACAAAGCCTCAACAAGGACCCGACTCTTCAATCGACGCCTCCACGCTTCTATGAGCAGTTCTCCAAGTGGTCATCCAAACACACAGGAATGGTTCCTTTACGATAGCTCACCAACAGATCTATGGGCACCAACAATATACGTTAAACTTGGTCACCGTTTCGACTGCGCACCAGCAATAAATCCACACCGAAGTCATAGCATAGGTGTAGCTTGCCGAAGAAGTACTCAAAGCATCGGACAAACCTACGAGAGGCAGTCTCTGTCTACAGGTCACTCAAAAAGCCGTCAGGTACAACGCTGCTCCAATACACCTCCACTCAGATTTCAATGTACAAGGATGCACGAAAAATGTCAACGCATCAGTGTGCACATCAACCAACCAATGTTCAGGAATTAACCAACGCATTCACAACATAACACATTGCAAATATTGCCACATTATTCAAAGACCTTCGCAACTAATGTATGCAGAGAGTAGTACATTCAACACTGCACTTTACAGGGGTTTTAAACCAAGGCACATATATAACTTCAACGCACAAGAATGTTGGAGATTGTTCAATGCTGAGCTTGGTATGGAGGAAATGCGTGCATATAAACCAACTATCTTCCATCACATGAACCATATAACTCACGCTCCATATATACCAAAGATTCAATGCACAAGTGTTTTAACTCTCTGGACAAAGAATTGTATGTATTTAACAATGCACTAGAAATAAACCTGGAGAGAGTATACACGACTGACTGTCACCTCAAACGAGAAACATAGAATAAAGAGTTTTGGGTCTTCACAATGCTTGAGATGCCTCCAAACGATTTCCGCGACGAAGTTTACCTGCCAAAACGATTTTCATAATTTTCTCATCTCATTTTCTCTGTTCTGTATTACAATACTACTTTGCCAATGAAACATAGGAAATTACAGATCGTAATCGATGGCTGCCACAATAGAAGAGGCACTTGTACGTGCACCTGCACCTGCATCTGCCACTGTACTCCATCCAAGACGATAGAAGACTCCGAAACCGTGAAAGAGGATCTGCAAAGCCAAGAAAAATCTGTGAAGTATAATCATGATCATGGTCGTCCAAGAAGTCCGATCAGCATGGGTGCCCACCTCCTTTAGCCTTCATCCATGGAAGAAAGCCATGGTGCTGCTGAACTCGAAGATTCTCAGAAGAATGCCCTACAAGAGCTTAAGCTCCGACTCAAAGAAGCCATCGACAATCATGAATTGAATGACAAGGTTTGCCTATGGGGAATCCCTCTCCTTCACACCATGAGAGACGAGAGAACCGATGTGCTTCTATTGAAGTTTCTCCGACTAAGAGATTTCAAGGTATCTGTTAAACAGACATTTTAAAGAATATCGGACAGGAATGAGCAAAGGAGGCAGAGGAGCGACGCTGAATGTTTCTAAGAGCAACGTGCCAGATTATAACGCAGAGGGCAGATTATTCAACACTCAGCGCCTTGAATGAAAACGCTCAGGTACGCAGTCTTCAGGCAAGTACCACAGCAGACAACGCCAGCAGAGGAGTCAGGTACGCAGTCTTCAGGCAGGCAAACGTTATATTCATGTATGCAGCTTCAGGTGTGGGATAGAGGAGCAGGTGTAATGATGCTCTTTTCCTTTTAAATGTTTATGACAGTCAGAGGTATTCAGAAGAACAGGCAGGCAGAATTAAACAGGCCAGCACTATTCAAGGCAATTACACAGGCCACACATCATGGCTCTGATACCATGTTAAACAGACATGGACAGCTAGAACAAATAGGAAAGATAAATCATGCAGTGCATTTTTTATTCACAAATGATGTATATTTTGGTACATTAAGTGACCGTTGGGATTCACATCCCAAGGTCTCTTGGACTGCTTTGTCCATTCGGCTTCCACGCTAACCCTTTAGGATTAGGTGTCCAACAAAAAAAACTTCAATTTCTAATTATTTTTAACTTTTTTATTTATAAATATTACATTAAAAAATATATCAAAGGAAAAAAATATTATATTAAAAATATCATTAAATAGTTTACGATCTCACAAGTTTAATTACTAAATAAAAGGAGCAATATTTTTATTTTTATTTAAGATTTAAATATAATGGGGTCTAATGAAAAATGTGTAGAAGAACTTAAGGGAGATAACTTAGCACTAAAAAAAGGGAAAGTAATATGAGAGTTTGGTGATGAATGGAGGCAGGTGGTCCATGGTAAATTAGCATTAGTTGCAATATCACACAAGATATTCATGAGTTGTTCATGGCAATGGTCCATTTGTTTTGAATAGTACCTTGGAATCCATCTCCCCATTTTCAACATGAATTGTTGCTCTAGATATCTGAAACCACTTCTCATTCTAGAACAACATGGACCTTGGTTTTCAACCACCTGTCCTTGGTTATCTTACACAAATCTAAGAAATTCTCATAGCTAGAGTCAACAAATATATACCTCTATTTTCAAAATTAAACAATTTATAACATTCAAATTGCAAATAAATTATTATTATAATTATGTTTCAATAAAGAGTATTAAACATATAAGAAAAAAATATAAGAATATTTTTCCTTCATTCAAACTAGGCTACATTTACATCTTCCATATGCGGCTCACTCACGGATGGATTTTTTTATGTTTTATTTTGCATTATCATTTTAAGAAAAATGATCTATGGTTTACTATGAAAAGTTGAAGAAGATAGGAATAAAAGAACTACGATTCTTTATGCCTTATTTCCTTCACCATTATTATTGAATGCACTCCCCTCATATTTATGGTCACCACTTTATAAAAAAATTGTGATACACGCCACTTAATGTGAAGCTCATAGACAAATTACATCATCCAAAATCCAATCTTCAATCTCTTCTCCACTACTGTATCACCATTTGCTTTCATGAGCGTTGTATAATTTCATTAATACATTTGAGTTCACCACCTTGCTAATGTTCTACTCGTGTTGACCACAACACATAAACTAGCAATTGCACCAAGATGTTGCAAAGGAAACACTGTAAGGCAGTATCATATGAAAGAGTAGCATTAAATTGTTACTCATAGCATAGGAAAGAGTAGCATTAAATTGTTTCTCGTAGCATTAAATTGTTACTCTTCCATGATAATAGTGAAAGTGCCACCAAATGTTTCTAAAGGGTGTAAGTGGAATTTTGGATCTTATTTAAAGAGGGGGGTCTTAGGAATTGCATTGTTGACATGACAAGAGTATCCAAAATATAAGGTTCTCTCTTTTTGGTTATTTATTGTAGTTTCCAAAGAGTGCATTGTAAATATTGAAAATATCTCTACCTGTAGCAATTATTAACCAAAAGACCCTGATTTGGTCATTTGGTTAAACATCCATTATGTATTTTCACTTGAAACACTTGTGTTTGAAGTATTTTCCTACTTGAATGGTTGAAATTTACCACACCCTATTTGTATATCCCAAGTTTATTTGGATTCAAGATTTCTTGCAAATGATATAACTTTTGTAGGTTTCATTCAGATCTATTTACATTGTTCCACCAATTCAAACTCTAGCAAACATTTGTATAATTATGTTTTTTATCAATATGTGAACCGGATCATAGTGACCTGCATGGAATGTTTTTGGATAGATTATAAGAAGATCAATTTGAAGCCAAAATATGAATCTTTTGAACTCAAGGATGTTGAAAAATTGACTAAATTCTTGAGTTGTTTTCTTTTTTTAGGGTAATGTAGCTAATGACTTAATTAAAAAAAATTGCCATGATATAATAGTTAGTTATACAAGTCTATGCAAATTTTCTCTAAATCAATATTGCAAATAGTACAAGAAAAATCCAAAGCATAGGAAGCATAGTGCTCCAAGGTTTATGCAATGCAATAATCTAGACTCATGAATTTGAAGTAATGAAGGCCCTCATCCACCAAACCTGCACGATTGTAAGCAAATAAGATACTAATGAAGGTGACGCGATCTGGATTTTTTCCTACTTGTTGCACTTGGATGAAAAGTTCAGTTTCATCCTCACCATGCCCGTGCATTCCATACACTCCAATCATTGTACTCCATGAGACCTTGTCTTTTTTCGACATCTTGCCAAAACATTTGGTGTGCAACTCCTAAATTTCTACACTTAGCAAACATGTCCACAAGATCATTTCCCACAAAAATACCAAACTCTATTCCACTTTTAACTATGTAAACATGGATCCACATACCTTGTTTCGTCGCTGCTAGATAAGCACATGTTGGAACCACGCTCAACATAGTAACGGAATTGGGTTTAACTACAATGATTTGCATTTCATGAAAGAGTACCAAATCTTCATTGGCAAGTTCATTCTACATGTGCCTAAAAATCATGGCATTCCATGAGACCACACCTTTCAAACATTATTTGAAAAATATTGTGCTCAGCGTCAATTTTTCCAAACTTGGCATAGACATCTACAAGGCAATTCCCCATAGAAAAATTTGATTCAAGTCCATTTCTGATAATATAATCATGGATCTTCTTGCCTTCATGCACACAGGTTAAATTCCACATTCAAGGAGTACAATCATAATGGTAGTTGAATTGGGCTTCAAATTGGCCATTTCCATTTGACGGAAGAGTCTTAATGCTTCAAAAACTTGTCCATTAAAGACATAACCTGCAATCATTAAATTCCATGAAATCACATCCCTTAAACATTTTGCCAAGAAATTGTGAGGCAAGCTTTACTCTTCCACACTTAGCATACATATCCTTAAGCACAGTCTACACGGAAATTTCTAATTCAAATATGCTCATAATAATATAATCATGGATTCATTTATTCTATTGTAGATCTGCTAAATGGGAGCAAGTTGATAACACACTAACCATGGTAATTGTGTTGGGTTTGATGTCTGCCAACTGCATTTGATAAAAAATGGTTAAAGCTTCATTGGAAAACCCATTTTGGGCTAACCCATAAATCATTGCACTCCATGCAACTACATCCCTTTTAGACATTTTGTCAAAGACTTGGCATGTTACTTCTACATAGTCGCACTTGGAGTACATTTCAACGAGGGTTGTGCACACATAAACATCAGACTCAAAGCCATTTCTAATAATGTGATGATGAATCTCTTTACCCTCTTGCAGAGCTGATAACCCATCGCATGCCTTGAGAATAATGGGAAGGGTGAAGTTGTTTGGATTTATCCCTTTTTGTTGCATTTGATAATACAACCTTATGACCTCCTCACATAGCCCTTTCCTGGCATATTCTCTGATGATGACACTCCATATAATCACACCTCGTTTGTATATTTCGTCAAACACATGGCGTGCATCCAAAATATTTTCAAATTGTGCATACATACACGTTTGAATCTTAAAAACAGATTTTCCTCAAATCTGTTTATCAAGATATGGGCATGAACTTGTTTTCTCTCTAATAACGCATGGCTATCTGCATAGGCTTGCAATAGAGAAGCGTAACCAAAAAATCTTCCATACTACTCAATTTTTAATTTATCACATTACCACACCACTTAAATTTCAATTTATTCTTGGCATATCACACCCAACCACTTACAATTACATTATAGAACACTGACCCACAACTCAATTTTCAAATTATACTTGAAATATCATACCCAACCATGTTTTCTAAATTTTCTAAACCTTACCATTAATGAATTACACTTACATTACAATTTTCAATTTATACTTTGGAATATCACACAGAACCATATTTTTTAACCTTTCTAAATCTTACCATTAATTAATTACAATTACATTACAAAACATTCATTTCGTCACTTGCCGAATCTAAAATGCTTACCGATATCCACAACTAAGTGTTAATTTATATCTATAAAACATTCATTCATTAATTACATTACAGAACATTCATTCATATCAATACTCACACTCATTGTTAATTTATATCTATAAATTAGAGTATAGAAAATTCATTAATTCTCTTACCTAATCAAAAAACACATGGAATACACAGAAGTCATTGTTAATTTATATCACACTATGGCACAGCTAAATCCAACACAAAATAATCCAGAAATTCCATGTTTAAAAAACCATAGCGTACCAATATCCTTTTTCACAAGGATCAATGTTAAATTAAACCATAGCGTACCAATATCCTTTTTCACAAGGATCAATGTTAAATTACAACAGAAATTACAAGTATTTTCATCTCAAATAAAACCATTAATCAACTTATATAATAATAATACAACAAAAGTTTGGTAGAGGGCAGATAGAATCATTCAATTGGTCTTGATCGATTCACTGACAATTCATCTCCATTAAATACATGGACACAGTGCTACTTCTTGATATCAATTCTAATTAAAATTAATTTATGTTTACAGTTTAGTCAATTCAAATATCAGATCTGCAGTTAGAAATACCACTGCACCATCTTATTTGTAGGCCGACTTTGCGGTAGGCGCTGCCCTTTTCAGTTTAGGAGAATTCGCCCTCTTTATAGCCTTGGCAGAGGCAAGCCTTTGGGCAAGATTTGTTTTCTTCGCAGGTACCACCTTTTTATCAAGCATTGTTGCCTTCTCTAACTTCTTAAGGGACGTTGCAGGGTTCGACTTAGGGACTTTAGGAGCCTTGGTTACTCTGTGAGTATTTTAGCCTATACAATTAACTCAAAACATAAAATATAGATACATTTAATGTTGGAGTCATGATTGTCATTACACCAAAACCGTAAGTGTTAGTAAACAAACTCATCGCTAGATTTAAGCACATGCCACGAAACACACAGGAGTGTTGGATCAACACCACCGTTAATAGGGAGCACAATAATCTCCCCCCTCAACGTGAGCCAAGTGTGTTTCGCACTCGAGACCTTTGGCTCCGATACCACTTGTTGGAGTCACGATTGCCGTTACATCAAAACCCGCAGGTGTTAGTAAACAAAGACGTAGTTAGATTTAAGCACATGCCACGAAACACACAGGAGCATTGGATCAACACCGCCATTAACGGGGAGCACAACATTTAACTCAAAACATATCAAATTTACTAATTCAATCTACCCTGCACATTATTTAATACTCGTCCATATTTATATTTTTATATTACAAAAATTATATATATATATATTAAATAAATAATATCTACATTAAAAAACCATAAATTTAATATATAATTATTGGTTTGTTTAATTATAAAAAGTAAAGTACACATTTTTGTATTTAACAATTTTAATATTTTTTTTTGTATTTTTTATTTATTGAGTCTAAAGGCTCATTTTATAGTTCATTATGATGTTTAATTATGTCGTTGGTCATAAAGTTGATATTTTGTTCATGTTCATTAAAATAAAATTTAAAAAAATTCTATAAAAGACAATAAATAACTGTACAAAACATTAAAATAATATCTAAAGTCAAATTACATCCATATTTAAAATAAATCTACATTATTCCTACTCATCTGATAATAATAAATATCAATCTCTCTGTATTTTTGTATTTATCCTAATATCATCTAATAATAAAAAAATGTGATGCATACGTCCATCTATATCATGAAAATGTGACCAAATTTACTATTATGATTTTACGTCAGGGGTTGGAAAAATAGGGAAAACGAAAGGGACGCTAGATGAGTCCATGAAAGAAGGAAACACGAATGAAACACGCTGAATGAACTTAAAAAACATGAATGAAGTAAACACGAATGAAACACGGTGAATGAACTTATAAAACACGCTGACGGTAGCAGACAAATTATTTCACCTAATAAGATAAATGTGTACAGCAATGTCCAATCCGGAGACTTTCATAATAAAAGAGCAACGTGTCGACGCCCCCAAAGGTAGTGACACATTTCACCCGACGATCCTCAGCGAAGCAATCTACACCGGTAGTGACACATTTCAACCGACGATCCTCAGCGAAGCAATCCAGACGGTGTAGATAGGGGCGAATGCTGCAAAAAAATAAATTGCCTCTAACATGTCAGGGAAATAGGGCGAGTCATATTTCCGGCTTTAAATGAACGGTGGCGGTATATGCCTACCCTTCGATTTCGGCATTAGCATCTAATTTCCAGAATCATGGCTTTCGGCAAAGGACATGCAGATTATATGTCCTCCGCCGCCACGGACTTCGAACGTGAGGACTACATGAGTGCAGACGAATTTCGGCGAGATATGATTATCAGTTTCATGTTGGCCGGCAAAGACACCATGTCGTCTGCATTAACGTGGTTTTTCTGGCTCCTATCATCTCATCCCCACGTAGAGGAAAGCATTTACAAAGAGATAGTGCATCTCATCGCCGCAAGAAGATCGCAACATAAAAATTCAGTTTCTTCTAATGGCGTTCTATTTTCTTACGAGGAGCTGCAGAACATGCATTACCTGCACGCCTCACTCTGCGAGTCGATGAGACTTTATCCGCCGGTCCTTTTCGATTCTAAGCACGCCCTCGACAACGATGTCCTGCCAGACGGGACTTTTGTGGGCAAAGGCAATCGGGTGACTTATCATCAATACGCCATGGGTCGAATGGAGGCCATCTGGGGTGCGGATGTCTCCAGTTCAAGCCCCAGAGGTGGGTGAACGAAAAGGGCCATTGCGTTCCACAGAGTCCCTTCAAATTCGCAGTTTTCCGAGGTGGACCTCGTGTTTGTCTGGAAAAGAAATGGCGTTCATTCAGATGAAATATGTTGCGGCCACTGTGATTTCCATGTTCAGATTGCAGCCACCTATTTATTCACGTGAAAGAACTCCAAACCTCGTTCACAGCTTGGCTGCGAGTATGGATGGTGGCTTTCCCGTTGTAGTGCAGAGGAGGACGATGCCATTCCCTACTGCTTATCCCACTCCCATGCATAACTGACATTGATTAATTAAAATATGTCTCTGAGAGTTCTCCCGCAGATAACTGGCACTGAAAAGCGCGTTTCTCTGGTGATCTCTCTCCGAAATTCGACCCATAAATTCTTCGTTGTTTGAAGAGCTCTGCCCAATGGATTTTGAGCATTTCTAAAACTTGGAATTTTGAGCATTTCTAAAACTTGGATTTTGAGCATTTCTAAAACTACGTGGAACGGTGAAGAATGTCACCAAAATTTCACAAGTTTTTGTGTTCCGATCTGTTCAAGTGCCCATTATAAACCACATTTTCTCATCTCGTCTCAATCGTTGGCAACATGAACGTACATGGTACGGTTTCCAGATCCATTTACAACTCGCGAGATTGTGTCCTTTTCGCTTTCCGCGCATTCCACTTGTCGTAGAGAATCACCAGTCTACTGATATATCTATAATAGGTTCAACTCTTAATTTTATTTGCAGATCCAACTGAAACTCACGTGATTATGTCTTCTCCGCTGTCCGCCCATTCCACTGGTCAAAAAAATCGATATAGAGAATAATTGGCGAACCGATATATTTACGCCGTAAGGCGTTTCTCTCTTAAATCAACTCCTTTTTTTGGTTCCCTGTCATCTTGTAAACCACACAATTATATGTTAGATGATTGCAACAATTTCAGCCGTTGATTTAAAGGAATTTCATATGATAAAATCGAATCGACTTGACTCGTCCATTAAGATGATGATTCTTAGTCCTGAAGGCCTTACCATTTTCTGAATTCCATATCTTTAAGAAATAATCAGCGGGTGGATTGCTGTTAGGGTTTGTGAACGTTTCCACTGCACTGTTATTGGTGTGGTAACCAGCGGCAGAATCAGAGGCCATGACAAGCGATTTTCTCAAGATCTGAGCTTCTACGTCACGTCTTTCCTTTCCCCCAATAAACCACCACACAACAGGCTAGAAATTTGATGTCCTACCCTGCTTTCTGCAACAAATGTATATGTAGGCCAATAATTTGCAGTGCCCTTCCTGTCTACGGATGGCAAAAACTACAGGAAAATGCCCATGCGTTTATCAATTTTCAGTAATGTCTTCGCAGTTTGTTCTGCTAGCTGCTGGTTACTTCGGGAGAGGGATGCGACCTCGGCCTTATCCAGGTAAGCTCTTGTTCTAAAGCGGTGATTGCCTCACAATTGAGGTTCTTAGTTCGGGCTTGAAACCTTCTAGACTATCATGGTTGCTTATTTTGAAAGCTTCCCACATACTGGGCAGCCCAGGTTTTTGGGTTTTAGCTCCAAATGTTTCTTTTTCTTTACTGCATGGTGTAGAAGTGGAGGAACCTCCGGTCCGTCTAACACTTATTAAGTTTAATACCTCATGTAATATTTATTGGCATAGTCCGCAATTGTAATATTTAATAGTAGAGTTCGCATAAGTATTTAATTTGACTGTAAATTAAACTCAATTTGGTGCGATTTTGGCAATGCATGCTCGCCTAGGTTCTCTTTTTCCGGATTACAGAGTTTATAAATATATTCAGCTGTGTTGTTACTTCAAATTTGTCTAGTGTTAGACTATTCCTATGTTTTTCTGCTTCTCTAGCCTTAAGCAATTGCGTTTCTTGTGTGATTCAATAATTCGTGCATTTAGTGGTGTCCACGCTTTCCCCTCTGGGGATGTTTTTATTTAGGTTCCGAGAGAAATCCCTTGACTTCTCTTTCTTCCATGCATGTCTGCATGGTCGCATATCCAGACTGTTAAAGTAATTTCCGGCAAGGTGCGGGGTTTTGACGTTTCCTCCGAAAGGGGTTTCCCTCTATTACCATGTTTTTGAAAAGTCTTCGTTCTCGGCTCAAGCCCTCCAGAAGAAATAAGCGAGGGATTGTTACGCTCTGTAAGTTCTGGTTTGTCAGGGAAATTATAGGTTAGAGGTCATCTCCAGAAACCAATTCGGATTCCTTCGGTGTTCCAGATTCCGGAGGACCACGGCGGAACCGGGGTTAAAATTGTCCGCTAAAGATTTTTTTCTCACTACAACGCTTACATGCAAACATAGTTCTATTTGAATCTTAGTATTGTTCCTCTTTTCTTGATTAGCAAGACTATTTGCTCAACGAGAAAAATTTCAAGGGTTTGCTATTTATTACTCATAATGTTTTTCTTCCATTCTTTTGTATGATAATTTCTTTCTATCGACTTGTTTTTCCATCGTTACGATTTCTTTTTTTCTTTTTTTATTACTATGAAATCAATATTTTCTATCTCTAAATAATCCTCTGGTTCTATTTTTAAATGGTTAGCAGCTGTAACTTCTGTCAGGAGATTTCTAGTTATTCACACATCAATTATAAATGTTATTTAAATGTAGATTCTGATAAAGGTTTCACCTTAGACAATATAAATGTTATTTAGCACAAATAAAGTCTAGGATAGAGACACAGCGAGGCGCCATACTTATCCCGTTTACAACAGTCTCAATAATCTTGAAATCTCCTAGACTCAGGGTCGCGTATTCAATCTGCTTAGGGCTGCGTATTCAATCTACTTAGGGCTCGTTTCTACGCCCAGATATCCCTTTATTGCTGTAATGTTGTCCTTAATACAGACAATTGTTGCTAAAAAGTACATCATGTCCACAATAGTGTACCAGATTACAAGGAAAAGATTGTAGATGGTCATGATCAAAGGCCTCACATTCAATATTCTCGGGCTTTTATCATTAATCATCCTTGTGTTAGATTTTGGAGTTTTGCGTGGGATTATGGGAAGGGATTGAGGATCAGCGACCTTTCTGGTACAGGCCAAGAAAAGTGACATGAGAGACATTCCATCCCCATTTCATTTTCTTTAGAAAAGTTTGATGATTCTTCCAGTGCCTCCAAATTTCTGATAAAAATTACAGTAAATTTTCATGGAAAATGGCCTCGATTTTGCCATTTTTTTGGACGAATGGAGAGGCTCCACTCATCTTCAGTCTTTTGAAACTCATGGCTCCAACAACTGCATTTATCACCAATGGCAAGCCTTTGCAATTCGAAGAAATTTCTCTGATTCTATCCTTCATAATATCAGCCTCAGACAATTTTATTTTCAAAAGCTCATTTTCTAAATAACTCTCAGCCTTCGTCTGAGGAAAAACTGTCATTTACCCCTTTGTAAAATGTTTTTATAGTTATTGCTAGGAACATGGCGCATGATCTCAGACTTTTGGTATTGTGTAGGTGGTCTATGATCTAAGTGGGAACTTGGAATTGCGACTTGATATGGAGGTTGTACCAAGAAATAAACCAACAGCAATGAGCTTGGCTCAGCAAACATATTGGAATTTAGTAGGCCACAACAGTGGAGATATACTTAACCATTCTGTTCAAATGTGGGGCTCCCACGAAACCCCTGTGGATGAGAACTTGATTCAAATAGGGGAGATTCTTCTCGTTGAAGGAACTGCATTTGAAATCGTCAAGAGAATGAATAATCTTCAAAGCATTAGTATCTATGCTTGGTCACAACTTGTTAATTGCAGAGATACTTTCCATTTTTTTGTAACCTATTTAATATATGTTCAAACTTTACATCTCAATGATGTCGTATTGCATCCTACGGAACGTATCTGTCAAATTTTCTTGCATTATTGCTTGTTTTAATACAGGTGGGAAAATAGGTTTTGATAAAGCTCTTTGGAAAGTAGAAAAGCAGAAGGATGGAAAGTGGAAAAGCAGAAGGATGGAGAGAATCCAATCTTTTACTTCAGTAGATGCAGAGGATTTGATCTATTATATGGATGGTACTTCCTCTATTGCATGTTTGCTTTCCCCCAATAAACCACCACACAACAGGCTAGAAATTTGATGTCCTACCCTGCTTTCCGCAACAAATGTATATGTAGGCCAATAATTTGCAGTGCCCTTCCTGTCTACGGATGGAAAAAACTACAGGAAAATGCCCATGCGTCTATCAATTTTCAGTAATGCCACAAACAAAATATTGATTAGTCTTTTTCTTCTCTGGGATGGAAGCTAGCCACACATACTGATGCAAATGGTTTGGTTTTAGTAACCATCAAGCCTTTATAGGCATTTTGCTTATTGTTTGTTGTCTTCATTGAATAATAAACCTGATGGACTCACACGCAGAGTTTTTCAATTTTCTGATGCTAATTTGTTTCCTAAAATTCAAATGTGTTGTTTTTTGTGACTGAAACTAGCAAATTTATACTACTTTTTAAAAAGAAGGTAGTCAATTTTTTTAAATATAATATATTGTGGTCCGTCTGCAACAAAACTAGCATTTCGTTTTCTTTATAAAAGTTTGATGATTCTTCTAGTGCCTCCAAATTTCTGATAAAAATTACAGTAAATTTTCATGGAAAATGGCCTTGATTTTGCCATTTTTTTGGACGAATGGAGAGGCTCCACTCATCTTCAGTCTTTTGAAACTCATGGCTCCAACAACTGCATTTATCGCCAATGGCAAGCCTTTGCAATTCGAAGAAACTTCTCTGATTCTATCCTTCATAATATCAGCCTCAAGTACAATTTTATTTTCAAAAGCTCATTTTCTAAATAACTCTCAACCTTCGTCTGAGGAAAAACTGTCATTTACCCCTTGGTAAAATGTTTTTATAGTTATTGCTAAGAACATGGCGCATGATCTCAGACTTTTGGTATTGTGTAGGTGGTCTGTGATCTAAGTGGGAACTTGGAATTGCGACTTGATATGGAGGTTGTACCAAGAAATAAATCCACATTCCACTGCATCCTGCAACCACTGATGACTGGACAAACCTGCTGATGAGATCTTTCAAGTCTACAGATCAGGAAGACAGAGGAGCCATAGTCATGGCTTCTGATGCCCTGGAAAACTACCTGGATCAGAGGAGAGGAGGTAGACTGGAAGAAGTATTCTACTGAACTACATCCACTTTGACATAATACCATACACCCTGTTACTATTCCTTAAAAAAATCAAAATTTGAAAATTCAAGTGTCCTAACCATAAATTCCAAAGAACACTATTTACTTCCTTTGTCGCATTCAAACTATGTGAGTTGCTTGAATAAAAAAGGGCTTGAAAATTATGTCTTCAGTAATTTATTCTCTTGCTATAATTTCATTTTTACTCATTTTTACTCAAGTTATGCATGACTGCACATTCTTTATTATCAAATATTAACTTTTAGTTTTTCTCCAACATCTATCCCATATAAAGTATATTCTTCCTCAATGTTCAATTTGCCATGGATAAGCTTATTTTCCACATGCAATGCTACAATTGCAACTATACCTTTCCCTTTCACTTTTAAGACACTATCATCACCAAATATGATTCTACCATACTAAGTGTCATTAATTATATTAAACAACTCATCCTTAGATGTCATATGAGTTGAGTGTCTCGAGTCAATATATCATGCATAAATTTCTTGATTGTGTGCCATCAAACTTGATATGAATAACTTATCATTTTTAATTTATTCAACAACTATATTAACACCTTTATGTTCATTATCTCTCAGTTATTCATAGAAATCTTCATCAAGCTGACTAAATTTGTGATAATAATAATACTATGGTCCTTGTCTTTCTTGATATCCATTTGTGCTCCCATCTCTTTCTCTTCCTTTTACATGAGATCCTTCTTTGCTTCCTCCTCTAAATTGGCTTGAACTTCTTCCTCTACCTCTTGAAATGAATTCATATTCTTGTGAATTTTTCTTATTTGTATTCTAATTCTGAATCAATTGATAATGAACTTATCCTGTACTTCTTCCTCGTCCCCTATTCTTTGTGGAGAATGCATTTTCCATGTTCTCGTTTGAAGAAATCTCTTCAAGAACTAATAAATATCCACTTAATTCATCAATAATAAACATCAACTACTAATTCCCATAGATGTTTGTTGATAAGCATTGGTTCCATTCTTTTTCTCTAATAAAAATACTTAAAACTTGTGAGCTTTAAAGAACTATATTATTTGTTACCATAAAAAAGAATGAAGAAGAAAAAAAAAAGCAAAGAGAACACATATATTGCCCCACTCCAACGGAGGACATGAACAACTATAAAAAAATTGGGACTCAACCACCACGAAAAAGAGTTTTTTTTATTAAATAGAGAATACAATGAAGTGTGTTATTCAAGCTCCATTAGTTGCACATCCTCCATGCTTTCATAAATCAATCCACTCGCTCAATCAGTATCATCTTTTTTTCCCATCCTTTGAGTCTCTCGTCCGCATAGATACTCACACTTCCATGTAGTCACGCACTTCAATCTTATGCACCACAAAACCCACAACACTTTGGACGCAACTTCTTTTCAATGCGGACCTTAGAAATTTATATAGGTTTTCACACAGTCTAGTTCTATCTCTCATATAATGGTCATATCACACCGTGCTCTAATACCAAAATGAAGAAATATTATATCAATAAAATGGAGCAATGCAAAAAAATAACAATAATAAGACAAGCTCAAATAGACTGGAACACTACAACAAGTGTCGGATACCCTGTGCATATTGACATCTCTGCAATGCATAAGAAGTGGCTGCCATTTGTTCAATCATGTAGGGGACATTTCCAACGTGGAATTCCCTGCAGTCTGTGAAATGCTTGATTTTGAATTTAAGCCACCCATCCAAGAAATCCCTATTTGTATCTGCGTTCCACTGCATCCTGCAACCACTGATGACTGGACAAGCCTGCTGATGAGATCTTTCAAGTCTAAAGATTAGGAAGACAGAGGAGCCATAGTCATGGCCTCTGATGCCCTGGAAAATGCAGAGAGGTTGATATTCATATTGGAAATTATAGAGCATACTATTTTTATTACTAACATTGGGTTGTCGTCCAAGGAAATCATCTTATATGGACTACTTTAGTACAATAATTTAGCACTTTTATGTTAAAATGAAATTAGGTGTCAAGGAATGAATCACTTTAGTATAAAAACTTAACACTTTCATATCAGAATGAAATTAGATATTGAAGAAAAATTTTTATAGTAAACCAATTACAAGATTTAAAACTCTGATATCATAAGAAAAGCCATCAACAAACATATCATTTGTCCCACTTTGCTATGAAAAAAATTAAGGCACAATATAGATTGAGCAGAGGAAGATAAATTCTTGTTTATGATTACTTGATCAACTTTGTTCTTGAGTATGATTAGTTGATTAGATAAATTCTTGTTTATGATTAGGCACAACCTCGATCGAGTGAATTAATAGGAGCTTCTGTAAAGGTAAGTACAGAAAAACTTTCAGTTAGCTAAAATGGGCGTGTTCAAAGATGGGTTGGGAAGCATATATATGATGATCCAGTTGTTAGTGGTAAAGTTTGTTGTTTAATTAGTGTGGTTATCTACTATTGTCGTAGCACAGCTCGAATTAAGTGACACTGTGACATGATCAGTTAATTTAAGTGATGTGGGACTGGCCTGTCTAGGCAATCTGACACTCTTTATTACAAGCTTGTTAAGAGGAAGACTTTAATGGAAATGGGTACTAGGGATCTCATGGCCACCCTCACAAGTCCCAAAATCAAAGACATAGATAAGTTTGCATTGACCACCACACATGTATTTATTGAAGCTTCTATTGTAATGTTGTCAATGGATACATCAATTCTTCCATGCAGCAATTCATGAAATATATATGCAATGCCCATGATGTGGCCTCCATACTGCTCCAATGTACTCCATTAAAATATGCATTAACATCTCCTTCAATCCAAATTCCATCTGAATGTGCAGGTGCCATTCAAGAGATTTGTTCACATAACATACCTGGATGCAATTGTAATTGCATTGTATTCAGGACAGTCAAAGATATCACAATCTTACTTGGTAAGAGGATGCCTGGAACACTACAACAAGTGTCAAATACCCTGTGCATACTTCCATCTCTACAATGCATAAGAAGTGGCTGCCATTTGTTCAATCATGTGGGGGACATTTCCAGCGTGGAATTCCCTGCAGTATGTGAAATGCTTGATTTTGAATTTAAGCCACCCATCCAAGAAATCCCTATTTGTGTCTGCATTCCACTGCATCCTGCAACCATTGATGACTGGACAAACCTGCTGATGAGATCTTTCAAGTCTAAAGATTAGGAAGATAGAGGAGCCATAGTCATGGCTTCTGATGCCCTAGAAAACTACCTGGATCAGAGGAGAGGAGGTAGACTGGAAGAAGTATTCTACAAAACTACATCCTTAATAGTGCCAAGGTTTGCAGAAGTATTAATCAACCTTGTACTGACTGGTTGCTTCAAAGTAGATGGCTTCTGTAGTGCCCTGTTAGCGAGAAGGGCAATAAGCCATTACATCGTGGACAGTAAAGGAAATGGGTTCTGTGCCAATGTGTTTCTAACCAGTGTTGTGGTCAAGATTATTGTCGATAACACCAGTGTTTGCCAAGTGCTGAGATTTATAGGTAGTACTCTTCTGAACCTCAGAACCTTATCGTCTATAGTGGGTTGTATCAACTTGATTTGCTCTGTTACTTGGCTTGTGCTTGCTGCATTAGAATGTGGCGTTGGAAAATTGTATAAAATAAACTCCATTCCACCCTCTAAGCCTAAAGTTGTTGCGATAATAACAGTCATTTGTATTGGCATGGGTATGGACTATTTAGAAATGTTTTCCAAGAAAATTAGTGGGAGGAAAAAGCTTTTGCTTAGGGTAGTGATAGTTTTAGAGATTGGTTGCATTGCAACAACCAGTGCAATTTTAGGAGCTTTGGGTACAAAGGGATTTGGAACATGGAACTATAGTGCTCTGCAAGCCCTAGTCTGGGTGAAATGGGGAATTGGGTGTTATCTATTGGGAGAGTATTCGCCCGAATATGTTCATAGACCTTCCAGGTCAACCATGATGCGTAGTGGAGTTTAAAGTCTCACATA
The DNA here is from genome assembly GCA_000404065.3 of Pinus taeda. Taxonomy (NCBI): domain Eukaryota; kingdom Viridiplantae; phylum Streptophyta; class Pinopsida; order Pinales; family Pinaceae; genus Pinus; species Pinus taeda. Next base: position 84,502 of record APFE031152178.1, read on the forward strand.
CTCTTCGGCCAGGTGGATTGACAATGGAATTCTGGTGTATTCTTCTGCATTCTTATTCAATGCTCTCTTGTCTGCACTTCGGGGCATGTGGGCATAGTATCCATGGAAGGACAAACTATGAAGCCTGTGAGATCATTGTGGTGTACTTTTCTTAGCTGCAATTCGGGGCATGTAGACGATGAAATTTGTCAGATCATTTCTACCAGGTAGCAAGTTTCTTTTTCTTAATTTAGTAGGGCCGATCTTTTTGTTGTATCTTCTACATTCTTATGCAATGCTGCCTTAGCTGTAGCATGGGGCATATGGGAGTAATGTTCATGGAAGAATAGATGACGAAGTTCGTCTGATTCTTCCTACTCCGTAACAAGCTTTTTTATTTTCTATTTTTAATATATGTAAATTTAAGGATAGATGATGAAGTTTGTCTGATTCTTCCTATTCTGTAACAGGCTTCTTTTTGTGTATACAAATTTAATATTGTTAGATCTTTTTGTTGTGCTCTTCTGCATTCTTGATGATGTCTTCGCTGTAGCTTGGATATGTGAAAGTAATGTCCATAGATGGATACATGAAGTTTGTCTGCTTTTTCCTTCTCTTTGACATGCCCTTTTCTTAATGTTTATAAATCTTATGTTGTCAGATATTTTCGTTGTAATCCTCTGCATTATTGTGGAATGTTGTCTTAAGTAGTAGTTTGGGGCATGTGAGAGTAATGTCCATGGAAGGATAGATGATAAAATTTGTTTAACTTTTTCTACTTTATAACATGCTTTCTTTTTAATCTATGTCATGTTTTAACTGAGTACATATATTTAATTTAATACGAGGAACCTGAAATTTTTTCATACAAGATCAATTACGAGTAATTCCAATATAATATGAATTAAAAGGTTTTGTAAACTATACTTCAACAGATGACAAAAATTTCTCTTTGAAAATTGGATAAAAGGACCATTGGATAACAGGTGGCATAGTTGACCATGTTTAAAGGGAGGTCGATAGATTTTTAGGAATATTTACAAGAGATTCAAATTTGTAGGCAAGATATCAATAGTCAAAGAATCAATTTTCAATTTGATGGCAGAGGATTTTCAATCATCTCCGTATTCCAGGTAGCAACTTAAAATTAATTTTATTTTTATTTTGTTGTTAGGATTTTATTCCTAAAATCTTGTAACAGCCTGAGGATTATGTTTTTCCTATATTCTTTCATTAGAATATATATTTGTAATGTAAGGGAGGTTGGATTTTGGTGTAAGAAACCCAGGTTTGTATATTGTAGAAGCTTGATAAAGTACTCCTTGTTATGCCTAGAAAACTGGCTATTGCTAACGGCATAAGCTAACAGCTACCTTGGCATTTTGACCCTGCAGTGGAGGATGGCCATTACATACCTAACAAGAAGGTTCTTTGAGAGTAAGTATAGCCATTAGTTGATTTCCTGTATCTGAGCTAAAGAATATTGTTGAAATCTTCCAATTTGACTGTTTTGTGATAATATTTGATGGAATTATTGTTCATATACTGGTGAATATTGATCAATATGAATGATTTTCCTTTCACAGTTCTTGTGTTTTGATTCTTTATGAATAGGAATTGATTCATTCAACTAAAATTGGTATTGTTGATTTTGATGGTACTTCTGTTCTCCAGCTTGATGATTGGGTGCTGTGCCGAATTTACAAGAAAATGGTCATTTTCAGAGAGTACAAGGGGTAGAACGAGATGAATCACCAAGTGCAGATGAAGTGATGGCTTCTTTGCCTGTTATTGATCAGCAAAACAAATTGCAACAGCCCAAAATTGCCTCTTTCAATGGGTTGTTGGAGAGTGATGATCCCTTCATAGATAGTTTTTTAAACGATGAAGCCATGGATGGCAATGGAAACAGCAACAGACTACTTCAAGTCCAGTCCTCCAACCTCTCTCACAACAATTTCAGCAATAACAATGACAACAATAGCGATTGCCGATATGAAGTTGTCCCAAAACAAGAATAATTAGCAGTGGAGAAACTTCAATTTGCCATTAAATTAATGGGACATGAATTCCCACAAAGGAGTTCAGAAAGGTGCAATTAAGTTGAGCTTTCAACTTCTCATTCAATTAATGGACACTGAATATTAGATATAAGATAAATATATAGGAGTAGCATGTGAGCGTCAGTTTTATAAAGGAGATTCTTTTTATTATTAATAAAAATATAGATAGTTTCATTTTAAAGGGTTGTAAATATTTAAAGGGTTGTAAATATGAGTTTTTAATTGTTTTTATGTAAAACCTGATAAATAGCAATTTAGCAATTTCTTTTCAATTGAGTGACTCAAATTCATGTTTCTTTAGGTTGAAGGTAAAGCCACTAAAGTGGAAAAAATTGCGATGCCAATAATCAGAGGGATTGTGATAAGAAATTTAATATTCCAAGAAGAGGAGGTAGTAGTAGATTCTAAATAAATTAGCAATGCAACAACATAAATGTTTGCAACAAATTTAGAGAGATCCACCTTGTTGAATAATGCACACACTAAGTGGATGATGGATTTCTGCACTTTATGCCTTACGGCATTTCCTTTGCAACATCTGGTGCAAATGCTAGTCATATTAGCTTCAACTGTCAATTTTTTTTTGGCGTTATAAAAAGGTATTAAATTGGTTTAAGTAAATATTTCAAATAATAAAAAAATATTTGAATCTTATTTAAAATGATATTAAAAAAATATATATTTATTAATATATTCCACTAACATCTTTTGAACGAAGTATATAATACAATTCTTATACAATAAAAATAAATAAGATAATAGACGGTCAATCTACATAAACTCACAAATAAACTTCGGAAGATGGACAAGTTAAGGAGTTAAGGTATCAACATTAGCCTGTAGCAAAAACATGGTTCTTCATTATTAATTTTTTCTTTATTTAAAATTATTTATTTTTTTGTAAGTTTGGTAGAATTATATTTTTATCATATTTAATTTCTTATTTTGATTGGAGGATAGTACAAGGTTTAAAACCAAGATTTTTGGTCTCGTTAGACTTCATTTCTAGGACCATTACCAATTGAACTATCCCAAGAAGACCCTTCCTATCTCAAAATTTAAAATTGTCTTAATATAATTTAAAATTTAAATATCAATTAAAAGTGAGAAGTTAGGCTAATGGTGCATTATTTTCTTTATTGAGTTTGAATTTCCATTTTATAAATGTAGACAATTTGTTTAACTATAATATTGGAAAACTATTAAGAACTAGCGTTTGCATCAAAAGGGTGCAAATATAAGCCAACAGAAGTGTAGATGAGTCTAGAGTGAAGAAAATGTACCACTACAGGAAACAAGTTGGGAAGGAATTGGTAAAGTAGAGAGATGTGTGTGGAACATGGGTGTGTTATCAAAATATATTATAATATTGGAAAACTATTAAGAACTAGCATTTGCATCAAAATGGTGCAAATATAAGCCAATAAAAGTGTAGATGAGTCTAGAGTGAAGAAAATGACCATTATAGGAAACAAGGATGTGGACGTGGAAGGCCTGAGAGATCAAGAGGGGAATGGGAAGGAATTGGTAAAGTAGAGAGATGTGTGTGGAACATGGTTGTGTTATCAAAATGCGAGTTGGGGAATGGGAAGGAATTGGTAAAGTATAGAGATGTGTGTGGAACATGGTTGTGTTATCAAAATGCGAGTTGTTAAGGCAACCAGATACCCCCATAAAAGGATTGAGGAGATAAAGATAGCCAAAAGCTAATAGGAGAAACAATGAACAAAGCAAGTAAAGAATTAAAAATTAAATTTGTTAAAATAAGAAGATATATCTGGAAATTTTGACATGTACCCTATCATATAGATTTTCTAATGCACCCTATCATATATATTTTCTATAACTATGCTTTGCTCAATCCATAAACTCATAAAGTCCCCACTCTTTACCAATTCTTAATCTATGAGAAGTGTATCCATCATATGAAATTGTATGTAACAAAATAATTTGTTATTATGTCCATAATGATGTGTTTTAACCACATCCAAATTGCCAACAGCATATACATCACAACTCCATCAGCATGATTAAGCACCTACATAATTTTCAGTTGATTCCTTGATTACTAAAATGCTCCCATATTAATTGTAGATTTGATTGAAAGGTAAAATTTGAGATTAGATCATTATTTCTTTGAACATATTGATTGGAGGGGAAAATTTGGGATCACATCAAAGATCATTATTTCTGTGAACATATCTTTGATCAAATTAAAATAACATATTGAAATATTGCTATGTTGCAGAAATTACGATCAAGTCATGTAAAAAAAATTACTTGTAAAATGATGGTACATGAGAGGAGATGGAGAGGAGATGAAAAGGATTAAGGCAAAAACATAAACTTGATATTTGAAAAGAAATCAATAACACTCATGATAATGATTTTTGAGCCAAGTTAGATGGACGTGCATTTGGACTCTTGTTTTGTATGTTCATTTCAATTCCATTTTTATCCATTTTAGAGGTCTCTCATTTATTCATCATTCTATCATAAACATTCTACAAAGGCTGGTCCATAATTATTTATTGTTAGAGTTTCTATGACTGCATTGCCCTTTTCAACATTGACATTTATAACCCTAAATGTTTGCCTTATCAACAACACTTCTAGATAACCAACAATATTGATAATGAAGTTTCCCATGATAGATGAATTGTAGCTACAACTTTGTAGTTAATTGTTTACAAGTGGGAAGTGCTTTAAAACTTGCAGTTCAAGTAAGTTCTCACCCTGACGAATGAATTGATTACATATGTTCTTTCATATAATTATATAGGTTCCAAATCACAAAATTCCTAAAAAAAAATGCCAAACATACATTTAAGTATATAAAAACAATGTTCCTGCAAATTTTCACATTGCAAATTGATTTCTAAATCTATCTAATTAAATACACACTCTAGAGAAAAAGAAAAGAGAAAATCAGAAATTATAAACGAGCTCTTCTTTCCATAGAAATTTAAAACTCTTTAGTCCTATTAAAAATAACATGCTTTTTCACCGAAAATAATCAAAACTATACTTGCAAACTAGTTAATATACCTTACATTTCAGTGTTAAAAGTTACTTACAAACTAGTTAATATACCTTACATTTCAGTGTTAAAGGTTACTAGCAAACTAATTATTATACCTTACATTTCAGTGTTAAAGGCTTCTGGTACTAGTACATATCCTAAGGGGCAATACATACCAATACATACCTTACCCACTAGAAAGTCGGCCAACATTCCATTGCCACCAAGTACTTCTCGTCCCAAAGACACTACCTCCCTTGCTTTCAAAGTTTTCTAGGCCTATACAAATCTCATAATGTAACATATATCTGGATACTCTCAAAAAGTGGTTTGATTTAATGATTATAGCTAAATCCTGGATAGAATTATTGTTGCAGTTTAGTCATCATATAACTTGCACAATCACCATCCCATTAAGTTCATCAAGTTCATCGCCTGAAATAAGTTTTTATTGGTTGATTTGGAAAGAATTTATTGACATTCCAAGCTGATTTCTTCTTTGTAAACAGAGCTTTATTCTCAATGGAACTGCACAAAAATGAACCAAGGGAATGTAATCAAGGTCAACGTCTAAGAAATGAACCAAGGGAATGCAATCAAGGTCAATGTCTGAGAAAAAAATATTGCATGTGTGACACATCATAGACACCCATTGCAATACCGATCAGCTGCCAAGCAACTATTAATGCACAATGTTCAAAATGTGTTTTTGAATGCACACAATTTGATTTAATGGTAGAATGTAGTGTGGTAGGTTAGGAATAAATATTACATAGTAGCTAGTACTTACGATTTAGTTTAGATATAGTAACAATATTCAAAATGTGTTTTTGTATGCACACAATTTGATTTAATGGTAGAATGTAGTGTGGTAGGTTATGAATAAATATTACATAGTAGCTAGTATTTACGATTTAGTTTAGATATAGTAATGTTGCAATTTGATAGGTGGATTATGGATTTTTAAACAAATATCAAACATAAAACAAAGTAAAACAATAGTAAAAAGTGGTTTACCAGATTATAGAATATGTAATGTTTTCACTCTCAGTAATAACTATTCCAAGTAATATTTTAAATATGTTGTAGGAATGTGAGGTATAAAAAAAATAAATGAATAGTAAAAAGTAGTTCTCCAATTTACTATATATGTAAGGCCTAATTTACCATTATTATGTGAATTGACATGGCATAGAATAAAAATGGTTTGCATTGTTATTGGAAATTTCTTAAATTAAATAAGATTGATACAAAATATTACACAGTTTTATTCTCGAAATCTCCAACAACAATATGAATAACTGTGAAAGTCTTTAATCACTTATAATTTGTATGGTTTCTCTTTAAAATATTTTTAAAAGAAATTATTATTTTTAATTATAAATAAAATATGTTAAATTAAAATATATATATAAATATTTTTTTATATACATATACTTTGAGTTAAACATTTTAAATAAAATTTTCAATTTTAAATCTAACTGAAACTTACATAATTTTTTGGAGTTAAATTGAATCTTTTAAATATATATATTAGATATAAATAATTTTTATTAAAAATAAATATTAATAAATTATAAAGTTTGATATAGCTTGCATCCGTGTATATCTAAACATTTAACTTTTGTAAGATTTGCTAAATTGATAATTTAATAATATTTTTAATGCACCATGAATTTGTTTCATAAAAAATTTATGATATCCAGTACATAACATTAAACGTAAATAATATACATTTTCATTTCAAATTTTTATAGCAACCGTCAAACTGAAGTCCAATCGCAGAGGGGCCATCCAATTAACATTGTTGTCATTATTAAACACGTACGATCCATATTAATTGAATTTGGAACGCTGTGAAATAAGTTGTTCACTTAAAAAATCAAATGACATACAGGTATTTACTTCTGCTCTATCATGGATTTATGATATCAATAATGAATAACACTAAGTAATAAATTTGCATCGAGAATCAAACAAAATAATAATTAATATATTAAATTTATGGTTTTTTCATTGTATTTTTTTATTTTTATTTTTAATTTATAATTTATAATTACGTTGGAGGCGTTTTTCACTTGGGGTCTTGAAAGTCCAGACACTATTCACTGCAGCAATGAGATAGCCTTATTTTCTTCGCCCTTTTGCTAATTAAAAACTACCACGTGTCATTATCACCTGTCCTTAGATGTCGTCATATTTTCAACGGTAGCATTTCTTACAGTTAAAAGTATTTTATTGCTTGCTGCGGTGGGGCTCTTGTAAGACGTGGCGATGATTTATTCACTAGGCATCTTAAGATTTATTCACTGGGCACATAGCCCTACAGTGTGGCACGTAACCCTGCAGCGCACCTTCCAGGGGCCTTCTTACATTCTCACCGATTTCTAAAATTATGCGTACACATTAAAAAATGTCTATGAAACCTCGTTGCCTTCCCCTGCTTTCGAATTGGCTGTCTCAGTGATCTTAGCTTCTTCCTTCGTTGTTCAGCAGCTTCTTCCTTCGTTGTTCAGCAGTTGCCTCAGTGACCTAGAGGAAATGTAGAGAGAACCGAGCCTTCTGGTTTGCTTGCTTTCCCTGCGGAGTGATCTCAACATCTTTGTTTTAGTGGGGCTTTAGTTTCTTTAATTTGAAGGTGTGTTGTCAGGTTCAAGAAATTGAAATTGACTTGGATTGACCTGATCTCACATTGTTCATCAGTTGACTGACAATTTTCAGTAGAAAAATCAAATTTTTATATTGATGTAAAGTTCATTTACATAAATTCGGTTTATATGATAAACCGTGAGCATGGTTAGCATAAAGTCCAAGGCTTAGCGCTTGTATATAAAACAACATAGTCACTTCATGGATGTATTAAGAAGGTGAGCATAATGTGCGTATATGCATTTACAAGAAATGGTGGAAAGTCACATATACAGAATTATAATAATACTTCCCGGAAGACAGTATAGTTCATAAAAATAAGTGAAGTAAAATCAGATCATGATTCATCACATTGATGGGTAGTGCCTATAACCCCATGATTTCCATGAGTTCCATGACACATTGCAAAATGGTAGACACAGGCCGTCGGTTGTTGTTAAAAATGGAGTCGTTCCTCCATTTCCAGATGTGCCAGCAGACCATGAGAAACGTAGAGCACCGGGTAACTGATTGGGTACTCCACTAATAAATGCCTTCCTGTACAGAAGAAAAGACAATGTAAGGGAAATCCATGGTAAATGACAGTTCATATCAGATTTGTAGAGTCGAGTGGCATTGAAAGAACATATGGAGGTTTGATTCCTAAGCAACCCGGCAAAAAGCACAACGCCCAGGACCATGCCAGCCCTTCTTCTGTAATACCTCCCACGTAAGGTTCCTGTTCCAGAAAATGAGCCATGAAAGAAGAATCATCTTTATAGGGCAGGCAACTTTCCAAAGTGAAGGAGGAAAAATCGGATGTGAAGTGGATGCTGACAGTTGTGAAAGAGCAACATAAATGTCCTTGACTCGGACTGGAAGAGGAGCCCGTGGCAATTTCCAAACCAGATATCCTTACATTCCGACCTTCTGATGGGCAAACCTGATAGAGATGAACGAACAGAATCCCACATGGGTCGTAAATGCGCAGGCAAGGAGAGTTCTGCAGCCTCAATCCAAACAAGCGTTGAATTATTCCAGGAGCAGATAAGTTTTTCCCATGTAAAGATGCCTCTGGAGTGAAGATACGTAACCAGATCATGCTGAAGATGGTAGTTGAGGCCGTCCTGGATGAGATCAAGACCAATGAAAACATTTGCTCCTGAATAAAGCTTCCAGCGAAAATTCCTCAATATGAAGGACTTGTTTTTGCAAAAACTTAACCAAATGGCAGATCCTCGCTTAGTCCCCGAAGCGTTCCTTTTGTACCAAAATTCTATGATCTTTCCTTGTAGATATTTCCTTTTAATAAAATCGCTCCATGGACCAGATCCAAAAATACCTCGGAGGAAAGATTTAACCAGCAGCGCATTTCCCATCCTTCTCATGTCTAGGAGGCCCCATCCTCCCGACTGTTTAGGCTTTGCAATGGTATCCATCTTAACCAGATGATATTTGGATTGAAATAATTCCCCCCCCCATAAAAAATTTGCTGCATAAGATTTCATTTTTTTTATGACAGACGCAGGAAGAAAAAATAAGTGCGCCCAATATATGGCCAGCTGAGACAACACTGCCTGTATCAGTACCAATCTCCCTGCTAAAGATAGAACCATGTTCTCCCATCCGGAGATTCTGTTATAAAAACGATCCAGGAGCCAAGACCAATCCCCCAACTTGTATCCCTTCGGTTTAAGGTTGAAGCCAAGATATGTCATGCCACTGTCGATAGTCACTGCTTCTATACCAAAGAGAGATGCAATCTAGGAGGCCGTATCCACGTCTGAATCATTATGATATATTTTTGATTTTTCCTTGTTAATACAAATACTTGATGCAGATTGAAACCTGTCGAAAATGATAAAGAGGCATTGCCAGGATGCTCTATGAAGCATAGCAAATATGAGGATGTCATCCACAAAAAGGTTGTGGGATAAGAAAAAATCTTTAGCCATCTTTATCGGTCTGAAGCAAAACCCGAACTCAGCTCTGTTAAGTTGAATGCTAAGAGTGTTCATGACCAAAATGAACAGCAGCGGAGAGAGGGGACATCCCTGACGAAGTCCGCGCTCAGCTTTGAAGAAAGGAGAGGGAGATCCATTGATGATGACCGAAAAGTTTATGTTTTCTACACATGCCATGATCCATTCAATTCCATTCCTGCGCAAACCGATTTTGGCTAGTAAAATCCTATCAACACAATCATATGCTTTTTTTAAATCAATTTTGAGAATAGCTTCCTTTATATTTTTAGACCGAAGAGAGAAGAGGCATTCTTGTGTCAGCGCCACAGCATCCCATATGTTCCTTTCCTTTAAAAATGCATGCCGATCCCTGGTAATGAAGCAGTTGAAAACCGGTTTTAACCTCTCCGCAATGATTTTTGTAATAATTTTGAACAAAGAATTACAGAGAGCGATCAATCTATAATCCAGAAATGATGTAGAGTCATTCTTCTTGGGAATGAGAGCAATAAGGGTAGATGATAGAGCTGAGTGAACGGATCCAGACAACCGTGTTGCTTCCACCATGTGCAACAGGTCGATTTTGAACAGCTCATAGAAATGTAAGAAGAATTCGATGGGCCAGCCATCAGGGCCCGGGCTTTTGTCCTTTTTTGATGCCTTCATGGCGGCAAGGAGCTCCTCCTCAGTCACAGGTTTGATGAAATTTTCATAAGTAGAATCATCGAACATGACAGGTGAGTGTTCTGCAGCCCATATCATATCATTCGCGTTTGATTGAACCCTTTTGTATTGTTCATTAAAGACCCTACTGGCTTCTTTTGAAATATCCTCTTGAGTGTAATAATACCCGCCCTGTCCATCATCAATCTTCCATATAGCATTCCTCCTTTTCCTTGCATTGGCGAAATTTTGAAAAAACTTGGTTTTACGATCTCCATCTTTGAGCCACAATGCTTTGCTTTTAAGCCGCCATGTGGCTTCTTCTATACTAAGGAGATGAAGCTTCCTTTTTTCCAGTGCCCTTATGGACCTCCTTTCATCAAAAGACATCATATGAGGGGAAGACGATGAAATGGCGTCCAGTGCCCTTTGAATGCGTAAAAGCTCCTGTTTGTCCTGTTTTATCTTTAGATGTTGCCACTCCTTTGCAGTCTTTTTGAGGCGTTGAATCTTTTCACGGAAGGTTAAGAAGACAACGTCTTCAGAACCTACCAGCTCCCTCCATCTCTTAGAAATTACATCATTGAAGGAGTTATCTTCTAGGAAAATCCTGTTGAATTTGAAATAAAACTCCTTTCTGATTTGAAGAGTCCTCCATTCTAGAAGGATGGGCTTGTGGTCGGACAAAAATACATTTGCAATGGAGGATAATGGCAAGCCCCATTTTTCTATGATATTTTCTTTAATGAGGAAGCGATCGATCCTCTTGGCAATAAATGCCGGACCATTCCTGCCATTTTCCCAAGTCGGCCCCATATTTTCTGGAAAAATGTCTACAAGATTCTTGTTTAAAAGCTCCATTCTAATCCTATCCGAAAGAGGGTCCTTCTTCCTGCCTGTACCCCTGCATTCTTCTGGGCTGAGGGTAAAATTCAAATCCCCTGCTATCAGCAAAGATTCCATCTCTAAAATTTCAGACGCGAACAACCTTTCCCAGAAAGGAGCCCTGTTCCTGCATGGGCCATAAACATTAAGAAGATTTAATATATTAGCATGACCACGGATCGAGGCTGAGATCATGATACCCGCGCAGCATTTGAAAGCTCTTGCTTGATCCATGTGGGATCCCATAGAACAACGAGGCCGCCCGACATCCCATTAGCCCCAATAGCCACCATAAACCATGAGGGATACATTTTTCTGAAATAAGCAATAGACACCCTGCTAGAGTGCATAGTTTCTTGGATGAAAATGATTTTAGGACGGGCCAGAGACAAAAAAAAATTGAGCGCCAGAAATTTATGGGGGATGCCCAAACCCCGAACATTCAGCGAAATGAGAAAGGTCATCTTGAAGGTTCACCAGCCAAACGTGCTCTAAGAGGCTGTGGGACTTCTGTTTCCATGATTGGTACCTCTACCAAGGAAAGATTAGTAATGCCCAGATCAGAGGCAATCGTCCTTCCCCGAAAATGACGACTGTCTCCCTTCTTCTTTTTTCTGACAGTAATGTTTTTTGCCGAGTTTGGACTAATAGAAGGTTGAGGAGACTGAGGAGGCTTATGAATGGTGAGAGGTTCGAATTCAAGGGGGTTCCTTTGAATGAATAAGTCGATGTCGCTCTCTGGATTGTTTGTCGGTGATTCGGAGGGGGAATTACATGGGGTAGGTGCACCCTTCGGCTCCTTACCCTTTTTCGAAACATGAGGGGAATAAGGTGATGGACGGGCAGGGGATGATGAAGATGAGTCGATCAAAATGGTGTGTGAGCCGACAGTAAAGTCCCACTTATTCAAGTCGGGAGGAGAGGGAACAGGGAAGTCTGAAAAAGGCTCAGGAGAAGGAAATATAGGAGATGATACGAAGGGTCGATGAGGAGAGACATGCGGGGGGACAACGCCCTCGGATGGACCAACAGCATGGAGATCGGGAGAAGATGGAGGGAAACCGTGACCCCGAGAGAATGGCGAAGCCTCCTTCGGCCGGTGACTAGGAAGAGAGGATTTAATCCTCCGGCCATGGCGAAATTTGCAATCTTTGATAAGGTGACCAGTCCGATGGCATCGTGAGCATGGGAACGGGATGCCCCAGAAATCAATTCTCTGCCTTACCTGTCTGCCTTCCATGATAATATCAATGAACTCAGGATACTCACCCTTGAAAGGCTTCTCGATGAGAAGCCAAGCCACCCTCTTATCCCTCTCCCCCTTACACCATGGATCAACGTATATAAATTTTCCAATCGAGTTCCCCAAGTCGATAAGAGTCTCAGAAGACCAGAATTCCAAAGGCAAGTTAGGCAGCTTTGCCCAAATCATATAGTTGGATGGAGTATTCTTTAATGGGTCAAACCCAATATACCATTTGGACAGGAAAAGGAAGCTCCTACCAGCAACCCAAGGTTTTTTGAGAATGGTCTCCAGGTCCGACTCTTTAAGAAAGTGGAAGGAGTACCAATCTTTCATCAGGCGAGAAATGATAGGTGAATACCCAATAATAGGGGACCATTTCTCCGTTAACCAAATCCGCATATCCGGATCTTTCATATGCGGGAAATGCCACTTCCCGACAAGTGCAAACTTCTGAAGGGTGTCGATACGCTCCGCTAATGCAGCGCTGCTGATGGAAACCGCCTTGAGGGGAGGACTAGTTTTAACGGGGCGACAACGATGGTTGAAAAGATCAGGAAGTGCTTGAGAGTCACCTTTTGTGAAAAAATGCTTGCTCGAAAACCGAGGGGTGCTATCCTCAATTTCGAATGGAGATTGTGCGGCAAATCCAGATGGGAGCATCTCCTCCACAGTGGCACGTCAGCCTAGAGAGGCGGCATAAGCCCTTTCAGCTTCAATGGTCGCGTTGATAAGTGCTTGGGTGTTAGATGACACGACCCCCTCCGACATGATAATTGAAAATGATAAAAGAAGGCCCCAGAAGGTAGATAATGATAAATGCCGGGATAACAAAATACTTGGATGGAAGAAACGTAACTGACAGAAGAGAGGGAGCCAGTACAGGATAGGATACTTAAAAAAGATATGACCACAGAGCCTAAGATACGGTCAGAGGAGGCTCAGAATAATCTACTATAAAATACTAGAACAGATAGAAAAAAGAGGATCCACGGGTAGAGGAAAAATCTCCTTTTTAGGCCATTCGTAATAAAGAGCAGCCGACAGAAAGAACCTGGAAGGAAAGGCTGGCGAAATCAAGTCATCTGGATCCGTGAAAGAGCATAGGACAATTAGCCGGAGAAAATTCAAACCAGACAATCCGATGAAATTTCCTGAGAAAGCATCCCATATCGGACGGAAAAACCAGGGATGAAGATGAAGAGAGTGTGAAGCAGAAAGCCGAATTAAACTGTTGGTTGGGGATGACAGTTACAACAACAACAATATATCCGAAAAATACACCACCATTGTCCGATTTTGAAACGAAGATCCGAACATGGGCTATAGATGAAGAAACGTGACTTAATGGTTCTGAGAAAGGATGCGCACATGATTCAGGAAGACCCAGGCCAAGCCTGAACCAGACAAAAAGAGAGGTTGACAGCTATAAAACCTACCACACTCAACCCCAGATTCTCCCAACCATGAAAGCGATGAGAAAAGCCATAAAAATGATGACCATGCAGTTAATATAAGACAGATCATTGAGAGGAAGAAAAACCATATATGGAAAGGTTCTTCCCCAGTGAGCGGATCCGGACTAGATAAGAGAACCATTCCGGGAGAAGAAGAAACGTTCACAGTTACATGTTAACTACTAACTGAAAACCATTCCGAAAGCTCATGTTACATGTTACCTTCATCATGGAGAAGATCATGGGGCCCCTATCCACAGGCCGACTGGCTCTTATGACCACCAATGTCGAAGACAATCCGACTGTCGCCTTCAATTACTTCCAAGAACCCGGGGATTTGAAAATATGTGTGATGGGGATCAAGACCATAGAGAAGATGATCAAGACTCGGCACTTCAACACATTCATAAACTCCAGTCTCTCGGTGTCCGACCTCAGAAATCTCTCGGCCTACATGGCATTTAACTTGATCCCTAAGCAACCCAATGACACGACCAGACTGGACCAATTCTGCAAGGATTCTGTCACCACCATCTGGCACTATCATGGAGGCTGCCAAGTAGCAAAATTGTTTACCCTATTCAAGACCCAATAGCAGGAGTGTTTTCGTGGAGTTCATGAATAACTGTGATCAGTTGACTGACAATATCATCGTCCTTTTTCTTATAAGCATTTTTCTGCACTAAAATGGCGTTCTTACCAGCCAATTCGTTGTTTTGTTTACAACTCTCAGTGTTATTGTTCTTGATGCTCTATCTCCTTGTGAGAATATGCCTCAACCTCTTCTCAATGCAGCGATCAAAGCGGTTATTTAGACTCTTCAAATTCCTCTGGTTCGATGGCAGACCTAAACCTGACAGTCAACATGGGCATAAAAAAATTAGAGGGTTTTGCATTTGGGTGTGCATTGAATAGCTCAGGGGTTACAAAAGATGGAATAATCGGGCTTGACAAGGGTAACTTTTCATTAATTTCTCAGTTAGGCCACAAGATAAGTCACAGATTTTCATATTGCCTGACTCCTGCGTATAACACTGCCAGCAGGCCTGGAATTTCACGTTCAGTGGAAGGTATTTTAGGTTTTTAGATGTCGATAGTAAAAAAATAAAGGTATTTTAGGTTTTTAGATGTCGATACTCAAAGAATAAATTGAGATCTTTAAACGTGACGTGTAAAAAAAAATTAAAACCTTAAATTTGACGTTTATTAATTTCAATTAGCCGTCACAATTCATAGCAAGAAATAATAATAGCTATAATCCATTGGCTTTGCATTTGTTGTCATCTTTGTACTTCAACAGTTGATTGAAAAGATCTTCGGTCATGGTGGATGCAACTCCCTGTTCACTGGGGGCGGAGATGGTTGGTGTGGGAGTCGAACCTCTCCTTCGCATTAGCTTTGGCAACCCTGCCCACAGTGATCTGACGTGTTGCCACACCATCCGGATTTGCTGTAGCACAACACTCCAACGCAAAGTGCACCACCTGCTTGCTGTCAGCAGTTTCTCTGCAGACACAGAAGGAAAACTCGTGATCATCGCCATTGCAATGAAGATCGTTAATGTTGTTGTCGCAAGGAGAATCAAGTTCATTTTCTCGATAGCCCCACCATCGTTTGCCTGCAAATGTTTACAGACTCTGGTACACCTCATTTTATAGCGAAATTTCTCACAGGAAGCACCGGGGCCGTTCACGTCTATGGTTCAACTGATCTTATCTAAAACTGATCTTATCTAAAAAAGGATCAAAATTTTTTCGACTGAAGCCAAGCATATCAAATTCGATATGAATTGAAGTAAAGACGATCATGATTATAATTTATGGTTGTTTTATTGGAACGATCTATGAAAGACAATTCGCACAAGACTCCCTCATCCGGTTATGGAATCAAAATATATAATTGATAGAAAGTGTTCACAAAAAGATTGTAATCCTATTATAATGTAGTCAAAAGGAAGAGTCTAAAACAATGGGTTTTTTTAATTTTATTACCGACTGATACTAAAGTACTTCATCATTAAATTATTTTCCATTGTATAGATTGATATACTTATGACTGGTTACTTCACAGTTAATAAACATAGGCATATCCATATTTTCCATTGTATATATTGATATACTTATGACTGGTTACTTCACTGTTAATAAACATGAGCATATCCATGATCTCATAGTGAGACGGTAAATTGTGTTCAAATTTTTTCTTCTTCAAATAATTAGTTAATTTTAAGTTTTATGGTGTTCAATTTTAATTCTTTCATTATTTGTAAATAATTACAATGATGTTGTTTTAATTTGGTATGAATTCTTGTAATTATGTTAAATTGAATTGAATAAAGCATTATATATGTACTTAATTTAATGAAGGAAAGTGCTAAATAGATATATTAGGAGGCACAAGTATAAGGATCATGATATTATGAGCTAGAATAATGAGGGTGTCTCGGTTTAATTTAGATTTCACACTGTCTTAATAACTATTTTGGTTAGATATTTAAAATATTTGATTAATTTGTTTCCCTTTTAGTTATATCATTAAATTTGAAAATTAATTGGTTAAAGTGTTTATTTCACAGGGGCTTCATTGGGGGAGCAATACCATACCACCTGCATTCATATTGGGGGATATATATTGAGTAAAAAACCACATAATATATTGAGCATATAATAGAAGGTAAAGGGTTTTTATATTGACAAGTATAAAAGATGGAGCTAAAAGTTAATGGAAAAATATGAAGGGAAATAAAAAATGTTAATGAAAAATGGATACCTACAATATCTACTGAAAGTAGGGGTTTTTTAAATTGGGAAGGTGTATGGGGTTTGTATTGGTAGGGGTTAAATAATGTACTTTTTAAAGCTATTTTCCACTATGTAGTCAAATTAAGGGTATTGTTTACTATGCCACAAATGCACGTGCTATGTCGGAGGTACATTGAGTGAAGCCCTTGTGGTTTATTCCGAGTAGTTATAGAACCTTGAATGGTAGTTGAGAGAGTCCTCTTAATAACAAATGCATGGAATGGGTAAATATATCCATTGCAAATTGTGGATGACCCAAACATGCATGAAAAAAGGAAAATCATGATTTTTGTGGATGCACATGAGTTGGAAATGGAGTTGAACTTACATGCAAGGAAAAGAGAGAGGAGAGCCACTCTTGTGTTGAGCCAATGGTTGTGTAACACCAATTTGAAACCTAGAGTTGCACAATGAAATCATGTAGGGAACTCGTCATAAGCACTAGAGTAAGTGACTCACATGGGAAGGCATTGCAATGAGGAATTTCTTGAGGTTCATATATGAAAATCCAAAACTATATAACAGAAATCTACAATGGCTGGGACACAGTGCATATACAGTAGTGGTATATGGGAGCCTTGCACCGCAAACCTCAATGAGTGGATGTTCAACACATTTCTAGAGAATTTTAATGCAGAGAAGATGATGACAGAGATGAGAAGATATGATAGACTGCAAAAAGTGGCAGAAGGGAGTTATAAGGCAGAGAGGGTAGACACTCTTAAGGAGAAAAGTCTGATTTGCATTCCATACATTGCAATAGAGATGGATCACATGATGCATCCACATGCAAGTTTCCTTGGGACAAAATCGAGTAGGAAAAAAATCAACCCAGACGTAAAACTATTGACAAAGAGAAAGGTAAAGCACCTGAATCCAATAACTATGTTGTGGCACATTGTAATATTCGAGTAAATGAAGACTTGTTTAATGCTTCACTTTCTTCTTGGAAAAATTATTGGTTGCTTGATTCAGGAGCAACTTTCCACATGACTTTTAGAAGAGATTTTTTTGAAGAATTTACTAACAATGTTGATGGAGTAGTATAATTTATAGACAAATCAAAACTCAAGCCATCAAGGCTTGGCACAATCAAACTCAAATTTTCTGGTCAAATTGCCTGGTCTTCCAGACTTTCTTCTGCATGATGTTTTATATCTCCCACAACTGAGGAGAAACTTGTTTCCCTTGGTCCACATCCGCCAGCAAGAACACTCCATTCATATTTTTGATGGCAATGTTGAGGTGGGAAAAGCATCAGATCACTCACTTGTCATGATGAGGATAGAAGAAGAAAGGCTTCTCAAGCTACAAGGTACCTCTGCTCGTGCACAAAATTTCTCATACAATTCTCATTATGATGAAGGTAAATTCCCATCAAGTCTATTATGGCATGCTATATTTTGACACTTGAACTATGACAACCTTCGCTTGTTGAAAAAAAATTGTGTTACTAGTTTGCCTACAATTCCTAGGAAACTTAAGCAATGTGATGCTTGCATTCTAGGAAATCATAGCAAACAGTTTGTTCATGATTCACATTTGAGAGCACATAGAAAACTTGAACTGATTCATTCAAATTTATGCGCGGTGCAATGCATGTTCCTTCTGCAAATGGAAATAAATATATGATGACATTTATTGATGACTACACTAGAATGTGTTGGGTTTATTTATTGAAGAACAAATCTGATGTTTTTCAAACTTTCAATAACTTTCATACATGGATTGAAAATGATGCACACCTTCGTATTGTCTCTATTCGCATTAAGAATGGAAAAGAATACACTTCAAATGAATTTGAAAACTATCTTCGCCAACATGGGATCAAACATCAAACAACGGTGCCTTATAATCCCCAACAGAATGGAGTAGCTAAAAGAATGAATAGGACAATATTAAATATGGTACGTTCCATGATGTTTTCAAGAATGTAACATTGATGTTTTGAGTTGATGCAATTCTATGTGTTGTATATGTAAAGAATAGATGTCCATCTAATGCTATTAGAAACAAGACTCCTTATGAAATGTGGTATGGCCACATTCCTTCGGTAAAGCATCTCAGGGTCTTTGGTTCCACCTGTTATGCCTTGATACCGAAGGTACATAGAAAGAAACTTGGTCCAAGGAGTCGTAAGTGTATCTTCTTGGGGTATTCAAATACCTCCAAGGCATACCGTCTCTATGATGAAGTTAATAAAATTTTTGTTGTATCTAGAGATGTAATGTTTCTTGAATCTTCCAAAGCTGACAATGTTGTTGAGTGACAACTTGATCACTTGGAAAGATTCAGAAATGAAAAATAATTTCAAGAATTTGATAATCAGATTCCACATCTTGTAGTGGAAATTCCTATACTGGATCAACTCGTGGAATCTTCTTCTGAAGCACTCTCTCCCCCACATGAAACTCCAACCACTAATGATACTTTGAGTGATGTGATTGATAGAATTGGGAGACTCAATCTTGATTTAGTCCCAACTAAATCAACTGAGCAGCCTAGACCATCTCAAAAAAGGTCCCCCAAAGTGGCTGACAAAGACACTTGAAAGTGTTCATCCTGATGGAGTTGGAAAGACAGGAACAAGAAATTCAACCAGGAAAAATGGAAGTGATGTAGATGATTCTGATTCACCTGTTTATGTGGATGTTTCCTATGATTGTGAAATGAATTTGTCTATAGATTTTGAACCAACTTCCTTCAAAGAATCCGCTTCTTGTTATGAATGGAAAGAAGCAATGAAAAAGGAGTATGATGCCTTGATAAAGAATGGCACTTGGAAGCTGGTTGATCCTCCATTGAGAACCAAATCAATTGGCCGCAAGTGGGTCTACAACAACCAGTATAAAGATGATGGCTCACTTGACAAGAACAAAACGAGGCTTGTGGAAAAAGGTTTTGCACAGAAGGAAGGGGTCGATTATGAGGAGACATTTTCCCCGACAGCAAAATGGGCTACCATCTGGACACTCTTTTCCCTAGTAACTCATAATGGCTGGAAAGTCCATCAAATGGATGTAAAAAATTCTTTCTCGAATGGAGATCCAAAAGAGAATGTTTTTATGTCCCAACCTGAAGGATTTGTTGCGAAAGGACATGAACATAAAGTATGTAAACTTGTGCAATACTTGAATGGCCTCAAGCAAGCACCGCGAGCCTGGTATGAAAAGTTAACTAAGCATATTCTGAAACTCAATTTCAAACATTATGATCTTGATGATGCAACTTTGTTTATCAAGAAAGTTGGAAAAATAGTTGTATATCTTGTCGTATATGTAGATGATCTTTTGATGATAGGGAACAACGAAAGCTACATTGCATCCATAAAGAAATAATTGAGGAAAGGTTTTAAAATGACTAATTTGGGCTATGTTCATTTCTATCTTGGTATTGAAGTAATTCAACATCCGAAGTCTATATTCCTTTCTCAAAAGAAGTACATTCGAGATTTGTTGAATAGATTTGGCATCGCTGAGTGCAATCCTCTAACTACTCCAATGGAACAAAACTTAAAGAAAACATCCATTGAAGGAAAAGAATTTGAGGATGCAACAAAGTATGGACAACTTGTAGGATGTCTCAACTACTTGACTACTGCCAGACTAGACATTTCGTTTGCTGTTGGAATCCTCTCCAGGTTTATGCAAAATCCTTGTGAAGGACATTGGTCTTCTTCAAAAAGAGTTCTAAAGTACTTGAAGGGAACTCAAGACTTTGGATTCAAGTATACACAGGTGGGCGACTTCATCTTGATTGGATACTATGATTCAGACTTTGATGGAGACAAAGAAAATGGGGTATCTACTTTTGGTTATGCTATGAGTCTTGGATCAAGAGCTGTCTCCTAGAAATCACGCAAAAAATCAGTTCCAATAGATTCCAAAATAGAGGAATAATATGTGGCAATAGCTGAGGCAACAAAAGAAATTGTGTGGCTCAGGAAAATTTTGGAATATCTGTAGGTAAAACAAGTAGATTCAACTCCACTCATGATTGACAACACCTCTACAATAAAGTTGGCCAAGAACCCAAAGTTTGATGATCGAACAAAGCACATCAATAAAAAATATGATTTGATTCGACATCATGTTGAGGCTAAGACAATCCATCTACACCATTGTTCCATTATTGAGAAGATTGCAAACATCTTCACCAAAGCACTTGGAAGAGAAAATATTCAAATATTCAGAACGATGCTTTGACTCACCAACATCCTTTTAGATTAAGGGGGGAATGTTGACACCTAATCATGGGGATTGGGTGAACAGTTGTAAATAATGTAAATAATAAATATTAGAAAAGGAAGAGCCATCGGGAGGTGAAACCCAAGAATCACTCCCTCGTGTATATAACTATGAACAATCTAAATGAATAAACACAGTTCATTTGAGAAGTTACCTCTAGCCTGACATAACCATAGCGTAATAATTAAGAAGGACCAATCTTGTGTCATGTAAAGCTAGCAAAAGGGGTTTCTATCACTTTGTATGGTTCCTAAAATCAATGAGGAGTTTATCTTATGAAGTTATTCTTTGAGGAGTTGTTTTTGCTTGAAATTATATGAGAGTTCTCTAGAAAATTTTCCCTTGTCGTATCAGGGTCTCGCTAGGGGGTGATTAATTGTAGAAAGGACCAATGAAATTAAACCTATAGTTAGATGGAAAAGTGTTTTCCCTCACTCAATTTGTTAGTAGCTTTTGAATTCATATAAATTATTTTACCTTGTTGTGAAATTTACATATATTCCACTTTAACTTGGGAAGAATTATTTAATTTGTTATATTAAAAGCTAGGTATAAAGTTACAACACTTAAGTAAGTTAAGGTAATTTTATGAGGGTAAAAGTTTGTGTAATTAATCTTGGAAGGTTAAGGCATGAATGGTAATAGTGTTCATTTGTGATGGGTCATGGTTCTTTGACAACTAGTTACTTTTGTTTAGTATTTTCCTCTTGAGGTAGGTTTGACACCTCTAATATGGCTAGAGAGATGCATAACTCCATTCCATTCAATGGTGGTTGAGGATCCTCATCATTTGAATTATGTGGATTTCTTTAGTGCCTTTCACATGTTAAAATTTAAGTACATAACCAAAACTGTTAACTCCCAAAGCTGAAAAAACTTATAAAATCTTAAAAGTATGGTTGTATGCTATCTCAAAACACATATGCTAACTTAAGAAAAAAAGGCATTCTTTGAGGGAGATTAATAAAATTTGAGATGCAAGAGTAGTTGAAATAAATAAAGGGAGGTTGAAAGTCACAAAATTGTGTAGAATGTAAAATGAATGGCATGAAAAATGCAAAAACATCATCAAATTTTCATTTGACGAGTAGGGGGGATTTGAAATTCCAGGCCTGGCTGCCAATTCAATGTTCTTTGGAAAACATGCAGCTCTCAGGGGTAAGCATGTGTTCAATATGACTCTCATAAATGTAATGAACGTAGGTAAACCTTCTTATTATTTGGATGTGACGGAAATCAATTTCAGGGGTTGAATCCTACCAATAGATTGCTAGGTGTTTGTAGTCAGAAATGGATCAAGAGGCACTATAATTACTATTTTTATTTTGTCTTTGAGGCTTCTACGAGTTTCTTGATTTTGTAGCATATCTTCCGGATACATCGCATTAGGTTTGTTTATAATCGACGTTTTGAACCACCAACAATGGTTCATCATCAGGATGTGAAAAATTGTTGAAAGACTAATCCCATTTTTTTTAAATATATAGAGATGTGTGAGATGCTTAGCTGACAGTTATAATTTTACTTGTTTTATTATTTGGTTGTGACGACAATCAATTTCAGGGGTTGGATCTCGCCAATATATCGTCAGGTGTTTTCATTTGGAAATGGATCAGGAGGCATTATAATTGATAGTGGCACTAACAGTGTTTCCCTTGCCAGTTGCGCCTACCATGCTCTCATGTTCAATTTGCCCTCTTTTGTGCCTTATCATTGGGTGCATTCTCACTTATTGAGCAATAACCCATCTTATAGTGCGCCTTGTTTTGATGTTTATGGTGCTGAGTGAAATCACCTTGAATTTCCCAATCTATCTTTTCATTTAAGAGGCGGGGCGAAGCTCGACATTCCATGGAAGAATCTCTTCATCAATAACACAACAATAACATATTTTGTATGCATGTTCTAAGATCCCTTAATGATGAGAATGTGAATCAGTCTATCATCGACAACAAATTTCAATACAATTTTCATTTCCTATTTGATCTAAAGAATAATCAATTGAGCTTTTTAGAAATAGACTGCTCAAAGGTCCGTTGAATTAGTATATAGATTAGTTAGTTTAAGAGCTTAATTTTGTACTTTAAGAAATAGTATCAAGGGAAATATGTATTTTTTTGTCGAGGATGAATGGATCCTCATTTCCATTGTATCAATGCATGTTTGTGTTTTCTGAAACGTATGTGCTTTCATAGATTTTAATTTTTTGAAAGGGATGAACGAATTCTCTGTTATGTTGTATCAATGTAAACTAATGTAATGTGTTTTGAAAAATAATAATAATAATAATTAAATAAATATTAGAAAACATCTCGACACATGGATAGAGCCATTCATGATTGCTTCTGTTGCGTTTCGTAGTAATGAACTGCATGCTTCTTAATACAAAATGCAATTATTGTTTCTACACGGTTTCATGGAAATTCGTTGCAGACAATCAAAGGTTTATTGAAAGGAATCATAGGTTTTCTTAGTTATCATTATGTAGTGCCCAAGAAACACAGACCTTTTTTTTCTCTACTCTTTCAATTATATGAATTGTTATTGATATCCCATATGCCAAAGATGGTATCTGATCTTTTAGTAAAACACTGTATAGTTTCAAATGTGTTTTCCATGTCTATGTGTTGGAGCATTATTGTATCCATGTCTCTGACTTGGGTTAAAAAAATTTATAGTGTCGACAACTTTTATGTTCGTGTTTGGGATTCTGAGAAAATGAAAATTAAGTTTTCTAAACTTTTCAATCCAAAAGACCCATATATTATAAGTGATCTTGGAAAATAACAGTTGTTCGAAGGTATAATTGCTTAAATAAGCAGTTTTTTTGTAAATAAAAGATACACGCCCTTCGTTCCAACATGGGACCTCTCTTGAATTTTCAATAGCTTGGACGATGGCAATGGCATGTTGAGTACAGACGACGTACAAAGCTTACTAGAAAAGCTTGGAATTCAACATATCTCTCATGATAATATGAAATTAGCGATGGGCTCTTCAGACCATATGAAATTTGATGAATTTTGCAGTGGTTATCTAAATCTAGGGGAGGAAGGTGCTCATGAGCAGGCAGAGGCTGAGCACATTTATGTATTTTTCTTCTTAAATTTAACCTTGAGGACATTTATGTCACTGTAACATTCTTCTTCAATTTAATCTATCGATACATTCTTTAAAATATTTATAGAAACTCAAATTTCGATTGTATTTCATTGTATATATATATTTTGCTTGATTGTTGCCCTCCAAATTCCCGGCATTGCTTTGCACCTCTTGGTGCAATTCCTAGTTATATCATATATGGACAAGTACTAAGTAATGTGCATTGTACATTGAATTAGTAAATCTGATATACTTTGAGTTAATTGTATTTATATTTTATGTGTGGTGGTCATCAGGAGGAGAATGTTAGCAAGGCAGTGAACCCAAATGTATTAGTGAAATCATACAATTCTCATGGAACAAAATGGTCATAGAGTAATGGAGAAGAGATGAAAGATTGAATTTTGGATGATGTAATTTGTCCATGAGCTTCACATGTAGTTTTTTTATTTGCTATCATCTTCAGCTTTTCATTGTAAATCATAGATCACTTTTCTCAAAATGATAATGCAAAATAAATCATAAAAAAATCCATCCATGAGTGAATAACACATGGAAGATGTAAATGTTAGCCTAGTTTGAATGAGGAAAATATTCTTGTATTTTTTCTTAAATATTTATTAGTCTTTATTGAAACATAATTATAATAATAATCTATTTGCAATTTGAATGTTATAAATTGTTTAATTTTGAAAATAGAGATATATATTTTTTAACTCTATCTATGAGCATTTCTTAGATTTGTGTAAGACAAATTAGGATAGGTGGTTGACAACTAGGGTCCATGATGTTCTAGAATGAGAAGTGGTTTTGGATATGGATCTGGAGCAACAATGCATGTTGTTGGAGATGGGAGATGAATTCTGAAGTATTATTCAAAACAAATGGAACATTGTCATGAACAACTAATGAATATGTTGTGTGATATTGCAACTAATGCTAATTTCCCATGGACTAGCTGCCTCCATTAATCACTAAACTCTCAACTTACTTTCACCCCTTTTTTTAGTGCTAAGTTATCTCCTGTAAGTTCCTCAACACTTTTTTTTAGTGCTAAGTTATCTCCTTTAAGTTCTTCAACACCTTTTTTTAGTGCTAAGTTATCTCCTTTAAGTTCTTCAACACATTTTTCATTAAACCCCATTATATTTAAATCTTCATTCAAATCAAAATTATGCTCCTTTTATTTAGTAATGAAACTTGTGATATCGTAAACTATTCAAAGATATTATAGATATAAAATATTTTTTCCCTTTGACAATTTTTTTAATGTAATATTTATAAAAAAAGAGAGTTAAAAATAATTAGATATTGGAGTGTTTTTTATTCCATAATTTATCTTCATTCTGAATTAGAATGCCTTATAATTGATAAATTTGTATATAAGAATTTAAAGAAAATCAAACACATAATGTTAAAAGAGTAGATGACCCACATTGTAGAGGCTTATTACACATGTGCAAAATTCATTCCTTGCTAATGGAGAGTGTTCAAAAATATAAATTGAAGAGTAACTAATATAATTTCCATACGAATATTTGAAAATGGTTCAAGACATTTCAAAAAGTTGATCTTTTATAATTCACATTAAGAAAAAATGAGATGTCTTATATTTTGTTGTTGAAGTCTTAGATTAATCTCAACTCTATATCTCGCTTAGAAGTTAGAGTTTTGGTATATTAGGATTTGCAGATAAAAGTACAAAATAGTTGAAGACAAAGAATTTTCACATTCTTTTGTCGGATAAGAATAATAGCCAATGGAGCAGAGTCAAGGATAATAACCAATTGAGCATAGTTAAGTTGGAAATAAGTGAGAGTAACAGGAAGAAAGCCATACAATAACACGTAGTGCACTGTTCCTTATAGGTTATTCCTTCTTAAATTTAGAACAAACATATTCCCATGGCGATTTTGATTTATGATGTAATTGTTGGTTAGGTGGAATGTGATAGTTTCCTTATAAGTTTTGAATAAGGAGTCAAATATTATTTGTGAAGGAGAAAATACTTGTATGTGTGAAATGGTTTTATACTTCTGCTATTTACTTTTCTATCTATTGTGTGATTAATGTTTTGGTCTGAAATAATTTTTGTATTTACTTTCCAACTATTATGTGATTAATGCATTTTTTGCATTTATTAAATTCAACTATTTATTTGTTTAGTTAAAATTACAAGGTCAACAATTATCAAGGCTTAAAATATCTACAAGTCACCCCTTATGATAAAAGGTAATACATCCCAACCCTAAATAGAGTCATCAAAATATATACCACTATAATATAAGTCACTACAAATTCAGTAGGGATTACATATAATTCCATGTTGATTGGAACAAAAAATCACACATTGTTACTAATGAGAACATCACCTCATACTATACTAGAACATTACTGATGAGAACAAAAATTATATTATCCTCGGTCTAATGACCCATATGATGAAGTATGTAATGCTTTAGTATTGGATCTTATAGAAAAAGCATTCGATGAGAAGCTTTTGTGCAAGGTAGCAAAAATTAGATCTTACGAGGCCACATAAAAGATCCTGGAAGAAAAAATTGTTACAAAGGAAAGTGACATGCAATAGCAAGGTGAGTCACATTCTGTTGAAGAATCAATAGAGAAGTCGGTCACAAGTCGAAAAGTAAATGAGCAAGACTCTGGGAGGAAAACAAAGCTTAGAGAATCTATACATATGGATGAAGAAGATGCATGAAAG
Source organism: Pinus taeda (assembly GCA_000404065.3). Lineage (NCBI taxonomy): Eukaryota > Viridiplantae > Streptophyta > Pinopsida > Pinales > Pinaceae > Pinus > Pinus taeda. The sequence goes on from APFE031152178.1 coordinate 111,278, forward strand.
ATTGCAGAGACAGAAGATGAAGCCTCTATGTGTGAAGCAAAGAAAGTGCATATAGATGCTCGAGAACTCTACAGTAACGTGGATGGTGAAGATGATGACGACTTGTTTGCATTAGAGGTTGAGATATTTATGTCCAAGAATGACAAAGAGATCTTCTCATATGTTTGTCCTTGGTGGTGTTGTGCCTTATGTTGTTTTTAATTTGACTTTCCTCCTTTGTTCTTATCCCATGGCTTTTCTTTGTATGGTTGCTTCCCGTTGGCTATTGGTGCAAAATAAGAACTTTGAGATCTACTAGTAAAATTCTTTCGTCTTTCTTCTTCTTCTAGGAGAATACTTGTTAATTCATCAAAGTTAGGTGCCTTTTTCCCTAACTAAAATTTTATAGATAAACATATGATAATCATTCAACATCCCATTCAAAGTAATTGTTACTAGAGAATTGTTGGAAATCTTTCACCAATAACACCAAGTTTATAAAAAATTTCTTTGATTCTAGAGAGAAAATCACTAATGATTTCATTTACCTCCATCTTAAGTTAGAAATAACACTCTATTATTATTGGTAGTTTCATACAATTTTTTGAGTGTTTCCCATGGTTCTTGAGATGTAGCACAATCCCTTATGTGTGGAATAATATTGTCCTTTACAAACATTTGGAAGAGTACCTTGACATTGATCTCTTTGTGCTCCTAATCCTCAATTGAAGATGTTTGTGTTGTTAGTTTGGTTTCATCCCCTAATACTATTGACCAGGCATTGGAGTTTTCTAGTAACGTGTGCAACTTAAATTTCCAATTTGTACAATTCTTTCCATCTAGCTGTGTGGATTCATTTAAATATGAATCAACAAATATATTTGTCATTTTTAAATGTATCCAGTAAAAAAATGCACCAGATCTAAAACAACTATCCCCATATCTAATCTTTGTAATGCTAAAAAGATGGGCAAATTTGTAGAGTCCAAAAAAAATGACACCAAATATGAATCAAATTATGTCACATTTATTCTAGTCTAAAAAGATATAGACATTAAATTTACTTGCTTGAAACCATCAAATACCATCATATCTTCTTTGGAAAAATGTTCACCATTGTCTCCAATCTACAGTCTCTCTCCTCATTAAAAATTGGGAAACACTTATACTTATTTTAACCTTCGATATTCAAGGTGAACAATGGAAGTCTAGGCACTTGAAGCACATGTTTTCCTTGGTTCAAATCACATACTTTGCAGTTATGCATCGACCCTCACATTTTGATAGTGGTAGTTACCAATATCTAAAGGTACTAACCAAGGGGCAAAAGGCGACAAATTTCTCACTAACTTTGATGCACATCTATCTAGATTAACCAAACCAAAGATTTTTTTAACTAAAGCGCGCACCTAGATGTGCAACAATGACACGTAGATGTGCTAGAATCACATGTACGTCTCAACACTGCAAAAGCCACACACAAAATTCTTTAGCAAATTTGACCGATCTCAGCCACAGATATCACAGTGATCCATTGGGTTTCCACCCCTAGCCCCCAAACACAATTGGCCTATGAAACGCCTTTGTACTGAGCAAAGAGCATAAAAGGATCTCAAATCCAAATCTATGCACCACACAATTGATTTTCATTCTTCTAATGTGCACTCCCACAGGTGGAACAACACAACACATCACAACAAGAATCTATGCTTCTCACCAAAACTCCAACCTATGCTCTAATACTGACTTAGATAAATAAAGACAACAATACAAATATTTTATTATATCAAGCTCACACCTGCTCGTACCAAATACATGACAATGCATCCCATTATATAGCAATGAGATCGATTGATTCGATAGACATAACAACTTTGAGGATACATACTTTGACTCAGCTACATTTCACACACATTGCAAGACAATGATTTCTAGAACACACAAATCTAGAACATTTCGCCACTATCTCCAAGTGTTCATTCATCAATGTACACTTATTTCCTTGACCATTATTATTGAATGCACACCCCTCGTATTTATGATCACCACTTTATAAAAAAATTGTGATACACTCCAGTCAATGTGAGGCTCATAGAAAAATTACATCATCCAAAATCCAATGTTCAATCTCGATTACTCTATGACGATTTACTTTCATGAGTTTGTATAATTTCACTAATACATTTGGGTTCAGTGCCTTGCTAATGTTCTACTCGTGTTGACCACAACACATAAAATATAAATACAATTAGCTTAAAGCCTATTAGATTTACTAATTCAATGTACAATGCACATTATTTAATACTTAGTCCATTCTGATATTTTTTATAATATAATATATATATATAATAATATATATATATAATAATATATATATATATATATATATATTTTAAATTTAAAAAATATATACACTAAAAAACCATAAGTTTAATACATCAATTATTTTTGTTTAATTATAAAAAGTAAAATACAATTTTTTTATGTAAAAATCTAAATATCATCTTCTCTGTATTTTTGTATTATTGAGCCTATCCACTAAAATAAAAATTATAAAAAAACAATAAATAACTATACAAAACATTTAAATAATGTCTACTCATAAAAAAATTGCATCTGGAAAAAATTAGATCGCTCTCCACTCAAATTAAGTCTGTATTTAAGATAAATCTACATTGATCTTAATATCATCTCAAAATAATAAATATTATTTATCCTAATATCATCTAATAATAATAAATGTGATGTATACATCCATCTATATTATGAAAATGTGACTAAATTTAGTATTATGATTTTAGGTTAGCGGTGGGAAAAATAGGGAAAACGAAGGGGGCCCTAAATCAGTACATGAATGAAGGAAACACGAATGAAACACGCTGAATGAACTTATAAAACACGCTGACGGTGGCACACAAATTATTTGAGTTACTAAAAAACAACATATACAGCAATGTCCAATCCGGAGATTTTCATAATAAAAGCGCAACGTGTCGACGCCCCAAAGGTAATGATAACACATTTCAAGTGACGATCCTCAGCCAAGCAATCCAAACAGTGTAGATAGGGAGATTAATCCAAAATACGGGTCTGCAGGCCTTATTCATAACCTTCCCCCACTACGTTGTACCATCAGATCAAACTAAATGTGTGTGCATACAGGAACACGCATTTGAAAATCGTGCGCATACAGGAACACGCATTTGAAAATCGTGCATAAATTATATTATGAAATAATTCTCGTTGTGACAGGATTTAAGTCGGGCATACCGCAATTCTTCCTTCAGCCTTCTTACATTTCTTCAGTCTGCATACACAGCCGCAGAAATGGAGAACTTCTTAGGTTTAATGTGATCGCAAATTCAAAACAGTACTGCGAATTTGCTGCAGCTTCTAGCAGCAGCGTTTGCGGCGGGGATAGTGTTTTATGTGCTTCCCTTTTTCTACAATCTGCGGGAATTTATATTATCATGCGATGGCAGTTGCAGTGGCCAGGGAGTGACATTGGAGTACTGTGGACCTAAGCGATAATGAAGTTTTCCATGGTCGATGAATTGTACCTACAACTTTGTACTTAATTGTTTACGAGCAGGAAGTGCTTTAAAACTTGCAGTTCAAGTAACCTCTCACTCAGTGACCAATGAATTGATTTCATATGTTCCTTCATAAAAGTATATAGTTTCCAAATCACCAAATTCTTAAAAAAAAAAAATACCAAACATGTATTTAAATACATAAAAACAATGTCCATACAAATTTTCACATTGCAAATTGATTTCCAAATCTATCTAATTAAATGTACATTCTAGAGGGACAGAATCACCAAAGTACAAAATAAAGAGAGAATCAGAAAATACAAAGGGGCTCTTCTTTTGATGGAAATTTAAAACGCTTTAGTCCTACTAAAGATAACATGCTTTTTGACCAAAAATTACATTATATCTCTATGATCCTCTTTCTTTATATACACGTTCTGAAGAAAAGTTAAAACTATACTTGCAAACTAGTTAATATACCTTACATGTGAGTGTTAAAGGTTTCTTGCAACAGTACATATCGTGAGAGGCAATACATACCTTACCCACTAGAAAATCGTTAAAACATTCCATTGCCACCAAGTAAGAAAATCGTTCAACATTCCATTGCCACCAAGTAATTCTCGTCCCAAAGACTCTCAAAAAGTGCTCTGCGCCAAATCCTGGAAAGAATTATTGTTGCAGTTAAGTCATTAGACAACTTGAGCACTCGCCATCCCATTAAGTTCATCGCTTGAATAAGTGTTTATTGGCTGATTGGGAAATAATTTATTGTCATTCCGAGCTGATTTCTTTCCTGTAAATACCTGTATAGTGAAAAACAGAGGTGGAGCTTTATTCCTAACTGAACTGTACAAAAATGAACTAAGGGAATGCAATCAAGGTCAATGTTTAAGAAAAAATAATATTGCACGTGTGACATATATCATAGACACACATTATAATATTGATGGGCTGCCAAGCCATTATTAATGTATGATTTTCAAATGTGTGTTTTTGTATGCACACAGTTTAATTTAATGGTAGAATGTAGTGGGGTAGGTTATGAACAAGTGTTATATAGTAGTTATTACTTGCTACTTAGTTTAAATATAGCAATGTTGTAATTTGATAAGTAGATGATGGATTTTTAAACAAATATCAAACATAAAACAAAGTAAATAAATAATAAAAAGTGGTTTACCAAATTATTGAATATGTAATGTTTTCACTATCAATGGTAACTATCCCAAGTAATATTTTAAATATGTTGTAGAATCTGAAGCATAAAAAAAGGTAAATGAATAGTAAAAAGTAGTTCTCCAATTTACTATATATGTAAGGCTTAATCCTCAATTATTATGTGAATTGACATAGCATAGAATAAAAATGGTTTGTATTGTTATTGGAGATTTCTTAAATTAAATAGGATTGATCAAAAACATTACACAGTTTTACTCTGGAAATCTCCAACAACAATATGAATAACTGTGAAAGTCTCTAATCACTTATAATTTGTATGGTTTCTCTTTAAAATATTTTAAAAAAAATATATCATTTTTAATATAATAAATACAGTTTTAAATATTATTTTTTAATAATATTTCGACAAACGTTTAATTAAAATTCATTCAAATATGATTGAAACTTAATAATTTTTGAATTAATATTTTATCAAAGTAATATGTTGAAAAGATATATGGTAATATATAATATTAATATTATATATATATAATTTGATTAAAAAGTAAGTATTAATAAAATATGAAGTTTTATATAACTTGCATTCATGTATCTTTAAACATTCAAACTTTGTAATGTTTGTTAACTTGATGATTTATTAATATCTTTAATGCACTATAAATCACAACGAAAGCAATCTAATTTGGCTACTGATGTCTTGAATGACAATAAATTTACTTGAAAGTCAAGTAATTAAATATAATTTTCCACTTTGACCAGACCCTTGTTTAATTTGCGGAACCATGAATTTGTTCTATCAAAGATTTATGATATCCAATAGATAACCTTAAACGTAAATAATCTAGATTTTCATTTCAAAGTTTTATAGCAACTGTCAAGCTGAAGTCCAATGGCAGATAGGCCATCAAATCAACATTGTTGTCACTATTAAACACGTACGATCCATATTGGTTGAATTTGGAATTTGGAACGCTGTGAAATAAGTTGTTCACTTAAATCATGAACAATGTTAGCATGCAGCCCATCATTACTAAGAGGCGTGTCAATAGAGAAAATACCATACTTTACTGTGAACTTAAGTTTCTTTGGTTTATGTATGAGAGGTTCATATAACGTGAATTGAGAGGTTCATATAACATGAAAGTCTATACGAAAGGCTTTGAAAAGTTTTTTTATTTAATTAAAGTTTTATTAAGGTGGGGGTGAAAAGGATTTTTTAATATAATGAAGTTTTTAAAACTTTTTTGAAAATGTTTTTTTTTAAGGTTTTTAAAGCATGGGAAATGAGAAATTTTAGGGTTTCTAAAAAAAAGTTTTTTGAAGAGAAATTTTTGAAGAAAGATGACTTTTTTAAATTTCCAGTCCCAGTTTCCACTTTTTATGGGGAAATATTATGATGTGTGGGTCGTTAAGATGGTGATCACGTTGAAGGCTCATGATGTTTGGGATTATGTATAATTTGGGTTTTCAAAACCTAAGGAAGTAGAAAAACAAGTTCTCACAAATAAAAAGAGAGATTTATGAAAGAAAGAAGAAAAGAAGAATGCACAAGCATTGCAGTTTATCCAACAAGGAGTGAACCGAACAATGTTTCAGAAGATTATGATCACGTCTTCAGTAAAGGAAGCATGGGATACCTTAGCAATAAGCTATAAAGGTATGACCAAAGTCAATCTTGTTAATTTGCATAATACTAGGAGAGATTTAGAAAGTCTGTAGATGAAGGAGATAGAGGACATCAATTCTTTCGTGAGTCAAGTCATGACCATCGTAAATCAGTTAAAAATTTATGGTGAGGAAATTAAAGATCAAACAGTGGTTGAGAAGGTCCTTAGATCTTTGTCTACCAAATTTGATGTTGTGGTAGCAACTATAGAAGAAGCCAAAGATTTGACATCATTAACAGTTGATGAGTTGATGGGATTGCTTCCATCACATGAGGCAAGGAGAGACATAAATATGGATTCCACTTTAAAGACCGCTTTCAAAAGTGAGGTTTCTATTTCAAGAGATAGAGGTCGAGACAGAAGTATATCGAGAGGTAGAGGACAAGGCGAAAGACATGGTAGTTAGAGAGATAATCAAGAAGAGCATGAACATGAAAGTGGAAGCAACTACAAAAGCTTCAACAATAATTAAAAGATTTGAAAAATCAAAGGTGAGATGTTATTATTGCAATAAATTTGGTCATTATGCCTGTGATTGCAAGAATAGGATAACTGATCAAGGAAACCAGAGATCTAATGTCACTACAAAGAGTATTAAATCCATGCTCCTAGCTTGTCATACCATGCATGAACCTTCTAACAAAGTGTGGCTATAAGATAGTGGCTGCAGTAACCACATGACAGGCAACAAGAATTTGGTTGCAAATTTGGATCAATATGTGAAGACATAGGTAAAGTTGGGGATTGACAAGACTATGGATGTAGATGGCAAAGGAGTAGTCAATATTCTAACCAAGCAGTGGTAGTTGAAGACAATCTCAGAGGTATATTATGTTCCTAGTCTCAAAAATAATGTAATAAGTGCTGGTCCATTGACACAGAAGGGATACAAAGTTAACTTTCAAGGACAAGAATGTGTTATATATGACAAGCCACCAAGAAAGCAGATGGTAGCAAAGGTGTAGATGACGAGAAACAAACTCTTTCATCTAATTATGAATTACAGTAATCAAGTTAGTTCTTTTACAGTTGCATGTTCTAATGATTATTGGTTATGGCACTTTCATTTTGGACACTTGCACTTTTCTGGTTTAATATTGTTGTAGAAGAAACAGATGGGCAGAGGATTAGCTCCCATCAAAGAACCTGCTAGTACTTGTGAGTGTTGCATCTTGGGAAAGAAACACAATGAAAGTTTTCCAAAGAGAGTTGCATACATAGCAAATCAACCTCTCTAGCTAGTACATATAGAATTGTGTGGACCAATGAAGACAAAGTCGAATGGTGGAAGTTGTTACTTCCTCACTTTCATTGATTGCTATAGCAGAAGGACTTGGGTTTGCTTCTTGAAGCTAAAGTATGAAACTTTTGCAAATTTCAAAGAATTCAAAGCCTTGCTAGAAAACCAAAGTGATTGATAGATCAAGGCATTGAGGTCAAAACGTGGTGGAGAATATGATTCAAAGGAATTCCATGATTACTGTAAACAACATGGAATCATAAGAAAATTTACAATCAAGTACACACCACAGCAGAATGGTGTAGCAGAGAGAAAGAACATAACTATTATGAACATAGAAATAAGCACGTTGAAAGGAAAAACCTTGTCTAATGAGTATGGGGCAGAAGTAGTTACATGTGCTATTTATGTGATCAACATATCTCCTACAAAGAGTGTGATGAACAGAGTACCAAAACAAACATGGTCAGGTATATCTTGCAGCGTATTTCATTTTAGAGTGTTTGGATTGGTAGCTTAAGCACATGTTCCTAAGGAGCGAAGAGGAAAATTGGATGATAAAAGTGAAAAATGCATATTTACTAGTTATAGTGAGTAATCAAAAGCTTACAAATTGTATAACCTTGTCACCAAGAAGGCCATAATTGGCAGAGATGTTGTGTTCAAAGAACAAGAGTCATGGAATGGGACTGTAGACAAAATAGTTGATGCACAAGTGCCACTGATGCAAGAAGATGATGTAGCAAAAAAAGAGCAGCAAGAATCACAGGTGAAGGCACCAAACAAAGACACACCAACAAGGACTCCAAGATTTTCTGAGCAGCATGGATCTTCAAGTAGATCAACAGATCAAGGTTCTCCTAAAAATCAATCAGATGATGAATCAAGCAATGGTAAGAGAAAGATGAGAAGTCTAAAATATATTTATAATGATTTGGAAGTTAGTTCAAATTTTGCATTGTTGTCATTCCAACCTTCTTCGTTTGAAGAAGCTATCAAAGATGAAAATTGGGTGCAAGCCATGGATGAAGAAATTGAAACTACTGAAAAGAATGGTACATGGGATTTGGTTGATTTTCCAAAGGACAAAAATCTCATTGGTGTGAAATGGGTGTACAAGACAAATTTGAATGAGAAAGGTGAAATTGACACATTTAAAGCAAGACTTGTAGGAAAAGGGTTCTTGCAGCAACCAAGAATAGATTTTAGAGAAATGTTTTCTCTAGTAGCCAGATTGGATACTATAAGAGCATTTCTAGCCACAACAATTCGAAACAAGTGGAAAGTATATTAGATGGATGTGAAACCAACCTTCTTGAATGGAATTCTAGAAGAAGAAATTTATGTGCAGTGACCTCAAGGATATGAAGTTGAAGGTAAAGAAGATAAAGTTTACGGGTTGAAGAAAGCACTCTATGGACTGAAGAAAGTGCCGAGAGCTCAGTATAGCGGAATTAATAGCCACATGATTAAGAGTGGTTTTGTAGAAGCAACATTGAGCCTACCTTGTACACAAAAGGAAATGAGCATGGACATATTTTGATTGTTTGCTTAGATGTTAATGACATGATTTATACAGGTGATTTTGAATTGGATGAATTTAAAATAGCCATGACGAAAGAATTTGAAATGACAGACCTTGGTGTCATGAAGTATTTTCTTGCCATATAAGTTGAGCAATCTGAAAAAGGAATTTTTATTTACCAAAATAAATATGCTAAAGATTTGTTGAAAAGATTTTGAATGGAGAATTGCAAACCTGTCTCTACACCAGTTGCAACATTACAAAGTTAAGCAAGGATGATGAAGGATCAGATGTCAATCCAACTCTATTCAAAAGATTGGTTGGAAACGTCATGTATCACAGTTACAAAACCATATATTATGCAAGGAGTAAGTTTGATTTCCAGATTTATGGAGACTCCAAAAGACACACATTAGAGAGCATGAAAAAGAATTATGTGATACATAGCAAAAACTAGAGATTATGGCATAAGGTATGCAAATGAAAAAAAAAGAAGGATTGGATATATAGATAGTGATTTTCAAGTAGTTTAGATGATAGGAAGAGCACTTCTGGTTATGTGTTCCATCTTGGTTTAGGTGTGATAACATGGAAATCTAAGTAGTAACCTATTGTGACACTTTCGTCAGCAAAAGCAAAATATGTAGCAACAACGCTAGCAACATGCCAAGCAATATGGTTAATAATGTATTTGATGGACTCAAGCAGAAACAACAAGGATCAACAACAATATATTGAGACAACACCTCAGCGATTGCATTATCCAAGAATAATGTATCAAAAGAGCAAGTATATTGATACTAGATATCACTTTATTAGAGAACTTGTCAGCAATGGAGAAGTTCACTTGAAGCCTTGTAAATTGAGTGATCAATTGGTTGATATATTTACTAAGCCATTAGCAAAAGATGTGTTTGAGTTTCATAGAATAAACTTGGGTGTTGTAAGCCTAGCTGAGACATAGACCAACGGACATGTTTGAGTTGTCATGATTCATGTCTTAGTTTAGCGGTTGTAATTAACAGGGGTGTTAAAATAAGCTAATTACTGACTCATGAAGAGTTGGCTAAATTTAGGGAGTCAAGTCAAGTAGTTAAGTGATAGTCAAATTTAGTGTGCCATTGCATATTTTAGGCGAGTAGCCCGTTTAAAAGGTTTCAATACCCTTCACCGGATTCATTATAATGTTTTTGTGTGATAACCGCAACTCGTGAAATTTGTGTTTTGACTCCTCTACCTTTCCAACATCACCCTCCTTTTATTTCATAAAACGAGCATTGGATTCCACAAGATCTGATTGCAACGTTCAACTCGAACAACAAAACCCACTCTTGCAATGCACAACGTTCAATACAACCGATTTGCTCGGTGACACCACCCACAACTCTTTGCAGAGAACTACTTCACGGCACTCTAACAACACACGACTCCACGCAATGCACTGCTGATCTCTCACAACCTGATGGATAACTCTTGGACAACGCTTTCTCACACCCAACCTTGAATTTGACAGCAGCGGCAACAACATACCAATTAACTCAGTCTCACAACTCGCTCAAAAGATTGAAGATTTCATTTATTATTAATTATCAACTTTTACTTATTGTACTTTGCTTACTCTATAATAATCATCGTGATTATTCTAACAACCATTTGATAAATCATGTTATTGAATTGTTTGATTATTATTCGAAATATGATAAATTATTAACAGAAGGATAATTTAGTGAGTGTCTTCCCATTCACAGCTTTCGAAAACACACCCAAAGAAGAAAAACATTCAGTCATTAATAGGCATGATTTCACCTTTCCCAAAAACGAGAACAAACGTACGTTAATTTGTAAAATAATTCAATTTAGTTATTCAATGATGCATTTAAAACATATTAAAATGAATATATATACAAATTCACGTCTCCCATTACCTACCAGTTTCTCCAATGACAATGGAGAAGTAATGACAATTTAGAAATAGTAATAGCAGGAAAACCGATGGGGAATTTCCATTAAAAAGGTTAAGTGTTAACAAGTTTTAAATATAAACAAACAAAAAAAGAGCACAAGACCAAACGGAACAGTCACAAAACATAATACTATGAAGCGTAAATTCATGTGAAAGACACAACGTTCCAATCTGAAACCACAACCCTGAGTAAAATGCTGCAAACAAAAAAGGGAACTTCAAAGTGCACATAGAGATAAGAAAACAAGACATAAACCACAAATTGTATTTAGGGAAATTTCAAATGGTATATAATTAGTATGGGTTTATTTTAGATATTAATTTAATATAGTTTAGAGGGATCCAGGGATGGAATTTGACGGGCATTTTGCTCGTCATAAGGCTTTTTGCACGTATTTGATCGCTGGAATTTGTCATTCCCCGTTTTGAGTGACGTGCCTGGAAGAGTTAAAGACGGATTTTCGAAGTTTGGAACTTTTTCCAAAACGTTTTTACGCACCAAACGTTCTTACGCGGCAAGTTTTTTCATATAACAGGGTATTTT